>JASDQU010819882.1:0-14046 GCA_032191745.1 Picea mariana
AGATGAAAATGAAATTTCTAGGGCGAGGCCCCAACTGTCGCATCATGAATTAGTGTTGCTATGCTCTATTTGCATTATGAATAGAATTGAATGTTGGTTTGAAAGTGTCTGAAATTCATTTTTGTTTCCATAGAAGCCTAGTGGGATCGACACAATGCATTGTCATATAATTGTTCAATGCTCCATATTAGATCAAATTACTTGAGCCAATACAATATTCAAGAACTATGAGACTATCGAACCATGCTAACGAGAAGAGGTGTTAAATCTAGCAAAGAAGCAGCAACCAAGATTCCAAGGCAAATTTTTAATAGTAAATCCATTAAAAAAAAAAACATTGGGCAGTGTATATCTATCCATAGAAATTGGACTGAGTTCTTTGCTCTAAAGCATTGAGCATATTTGTAATAAATATAGGTACAGGATATACAAAAAAAAAAACATGCATACAAATATGTGTCGTTCCTCTAGTGGGACAACATGCAGGAGTCATCGAGATGCTCTTCAACATGCATACAAAACTCATTACCATGTTTTTTTAGGATTTCCTTGTAGTATTCTCCTCGGAAGGTCAGTGTTCCCTGCCACAATCTCAATATCTTGCGGAATACCTGAGGCGACAAAGAAATAGGAGAGTGGTTCTGCAATGGAATATTTTTTTGGCTTGAAGCGGTGAAACACACTCTTGCTCCTGACGCTAGCGACCTGGATACTTGCAAGGAACCATTGAATTGTACAAATACCAGGGAAAAGGCCCCTGCTAGAAGAGTTTCCAAACCGTGGTCACCACTACCAAGAGAACGACATCCCACAACATCGCTTCAATGGCCCACCCCAGCAAGAAAGCAACCCAGAATTTTTCAAATGCAGGAGGACATAATAACCCATCCTCATGGTAAAATTTATAGTTCTCACAAGATTCCCATGATGAAGAAGATGAAAAATGTTGTAGGGAAAGCAAAAGAGCCCGAAACTAAAAGTGAGGACACACCAATGACCACCTCCTCACAGTCGAAGACTTTAGGGACACAACCTGCACGAGCGATTCGAGAGGTCAAATTAATTCGTTCTAGGTGGGAGGGGACCAAGAGACCCCCTCCTTATGAGCAAAGACTTCGGGGAAATAGGCTGCATGAGCAATTCCATAAGCCCAAATTATTCAATTATGGGCAGTGTTCTCACATATGAGTTGTCAAAGGGTCGCAGGATGACCAAGTCCTTTTTTGCACAGAAGCGTCCAAATGCAGCATTCAAAAGCATCCCATTTTGGGCTTAAAATACAAGCAGCGATCGAGTTCTATTTTCAACGATGGAGATCCCAAGAGAATTTCATCTCAATGGCTCTCAGTCTTTCGGAACGTCAAATTTGCATGAGGTTTAAAGACCAGGTGGAAACCCTGAAGTTGAAGATCAAGCGCCACGCATCCATCTAGATCGGACGGTCGATATTTGCTTTAGGAATCTGGGCTTTGGGAGTTTTAGCATCTCCAACTCCGAATTTATCCAGAGTGATTTCTCCTAGAGTTAAAGATCAAGTGTCACGTGTCCTTCTCCAATGGACGGGCACGATTTACTTTGGAGTTTGGGTTTCAATATTTTTTACGCTTCTCCTCTTGATTTTCTCCATAGTGCTTTTCCCCATATGCACATATCTCTACCGAATGTCTACGCCATCAACGGCTAGGGTTTCATCTTCGTATCTCTTGGTCACTAAGGAAAACTCTTGGTCAATGGCTCCTCTGTCCCCTCACTTCTGAGTATGTGGATCTCTGCCACGTGTCCTTATTCAACGGACAGTCATGATTTACTCTGTCATTTCAGGTTTCAGGATTTTTGGCTCCTCTTGATTTGGTTTCCTCCAGAGAACCTTCCTGCGGAGTGCAGGGATATCTACCATGTGTCCTCCTAGATCCAGTGGCTCAGATATGCTTTGGACTCTGTAGCTTCGACATTCTCTCTTCTTCCTTATTTGCAAATTCCCAAAGTGTTTTGTCGTGGAGTTTCAGTTCTTTCACCACCTGTCCATCTGGCACTTACACATGGCGCTCAGTCTAGGCACCTTTGGGCATATCATTTGCCTATTTTTGAGTGACACATGTCATCCCTCCGTCCATGACATGTCAACATAGCGACATCAGGTCACCACATCATCTTTTGGGAATTTGTTCTCCGGGGAATATTCTTGTTCAGCATCAATACCCCCTAGCACCAAAATTGGCACCTCCCCCAAGCGTAATTAAAGAGTTTCTAAGGTTTGAAGGCAGGTAAATCTTTGGCAGTGACACTAAAATAGAGGGACTTCCTAGATCTCAGATTGCAAGTAGACCAATAGTCGCACCCCATTTTGGGGCTGCAACGTGCTCAAATGTTAAGCTCTTTGAGCAAGCCAAAATCTAAACCGCATTTTTTGGGGAGAGCGACGTGGAAGAAAGCAGTGCATTTCGGTCTCAAAGGTGGTATGGTTCCAAAATGATTTTGACTACTCTAAATTCATGTGTTCACTCAACATCATTCCTAATCGCAGCAAGTGGTCACTCCCCGGTTGTCAGGTCATGTCTCGATCCCAAGGAAATATCATTTAATGGACATAGGTCGGTAATTGAAACCACGGCTCACTCCATAAATAGAAGGCATGGAAACCTTGGCATAAGGGTCAAAACTATCAGCCTGAGAAATATACATGCACAGTCCGACAGAGAAAGTACTCAAGTGGAAATATTTAGACAAGATGGCTAGATCAGATCACACTCTTGGTAGTTGTGGACTGATCTGAGTATAAGTAGATCAGTTCAATATTTTGTTGAGGGTCGTCAACTGGTTGAGTAGTTCTGCCTACTGTTTAATTTTTTATGCCAGAACTGTTCTTTGGTTATATATCAAACTTGATACTTTCACATTAATAGAAGTCAACTTCTTTCATCTCTTTGTTCAAACTGTGCTAAAACGCTCGGGCATGGAGGATTCAGTCGAGGGTTGTGGTTATATTGTAATGTAGGTTTGATTACAGTAGTACTATGACTAGTTTTAGTCAGCTTCCTTGTTACCTTATTTCTCCTTATGATGAAAGGATAGGGCATGGAGGATCCAGTCGAGTTGTTGTAGTTGCATGATAATGTAGGTTTGATTATTATGTTGTTGTGACATATTTCAGTGTCTTGAGCCTAAGTTTTTTTTCACCAAGCTGCTTGAAAGTTGGATGCCCATAGCAGTCTTGTTCACCTCTCTCACTAATTATTTCTTCCACTCACACTTAAACTCAAATCATTAATTGAAGTTAATGATGCCCTCACTTCCCTGTGCATTTCTTGTCCAGTTTTTGTGTTAAAATCATTCTTGTACTGAGTTTTGTCCATTTGACCTCCATTCATAAAACCAACATCCACCAAACATTCGGATGGGTACCTGGCTTATCCTCTCGCAACCAGAGGGTGAATCTCAATGCTAACATTCATGGCATCGTTGTCGGGGAAGGAAATGAAGAAATATTCCCTAGGAGAATGACAATGATCAGATCCGATATTTGATGGTGAACAAAGACCAGACACATTCAGACTGCATATCATTCACCTGGCGACTCCATGGTTAAAGAATCTAGTGGTGACTCCATAGTTTTAAGAAGTCATATTTTCAGATGGAATCCATTTTGGCTCGGAGGTTTGCTCCTTTTAATTTATCTTATGTTCCTCATTTTCCAAATGTTGTTCCTACTATATATGAGTGGGGCGATTTTTTGCCCAGATTTAGAGAACATAGAGATGACAACCCTACAGAGCACCTACTTGAGTTTCATGAACTCATGCATCAGTGGGGAATACATCATGAGGATGTATTAATGAATAAGTTCATGTACTCATTAGATGGAGGTGCTCGTGAGTAGCATCGATCCTTTCCCCCTACTAGCATCTCCTCCCTGGAACAGTTTCATGTAGTTTTCAATATGCATTGTCAAAAATTTTATTCCTATGAGTTATTTTGTCATAGCTGTTGTGAGGAGTATAAAGACTGTGTTCACAATATAGTTGTTTCTTATGAAGGTTTTCAAAATGGAGAAGATGCTTTGGATGAGGAATCATCTCTTTCTCTTCCCTGTTCATCTGCATCAGATGAAAACTGTGTTTGCTGTCTCAGTAAGGAAAGTGAGGAACTTGAGTCTGTCCTGGAAGCTAATACTCATTGTATGCTTGTCTCTAAAAAGCCTAGATATGAGAAGCCTACTTTTGATTCATATGATGATGATGAGATATTTCTTCCTGGATTGAATCTTGAAAGGAAACCTATGTTTAATTATGAAGAACATTTTTCTCATGTTGGGTAGAAGATACATCTTTGTATGTCATTTGAGGATCCTCCTTTGTTTGATCATTATGGAGACAGTGGCGAATATGCTGAGGTGTTTTTTGTCTTAGAAGCAAAGATCATTAGCAGTCACCCTTCTGATGAAAAGGAAATCTTCTGCCAAGAGAATCATGTTAAGGAGAAAGAGCCATCCATTTATATACATGAGGATATTTCTTGCCATCAGCTAGCAGATGTGATCGGGGAAAACCAAGGAGAAGTGGATCAGCAGCATGCATTAGCCTTTCACTCACCTGTGCTTGCCATAGACATTCAACCAAATGTGAGAAGCTATAAGACAGAGCAGTATTTATGTTACCAACCCAATAAGTTTTGTCACCTACTTTATGACCCTGTAGGGGAATACTTGGAGTTGTATTTTTCCCATGTATTGAAGCCTCCCAACTTTATCTTACCTTCAGCACTAGGAGGAGAGATGAAGAATGTAATTGATTTGCTATCATAGTTTCATTATACTTTGTGGATTAGTGACAAAGTAAGAAAATTTTCCATTAGGAAGTTACTTGGGTGGCTCTGGTGGAAGTTTTCTTTCACCTAGCACGTTGTAAAAATCAGTTAGTGTAGGTTTGTACATAAATAAGCTCCTTATGGAGCATGTGTGTTTGCTATATTTTCAAGTAGATGGTGTACAAATCAACATGTTTCCTTCAGCAAATGTATTTGGGCTCAACTCCACAACCCAACAGCTAAGGCACTAGAACTGCTTGTTCTTGGCAGATCGTAGGGAGCATGCCATCCTCTGTGGAACAAAATTTTATCACATATAAGTTGTCAAAGGATCGTAGCACGACCAAGTCCTTTGTTTCACAGAAGCATCCAAATGCAGCATTCAAAAGTAGCCCATTTCGGGTTTAAAATACAAGCAGCGATCGGGTTCTATTTTCAACGGTAGAGATCCCAGGAGCATTTCATCTCAACAGCTCTTGGTCTTTCGGAATGTCAAAGTTGTGCGAGGTTTAAAGACCAAGTGGAGACCTTGAAGTTGAATATCAAGAACCATGCTTCCTTCTAGACCAGACGGTCAATATTTGCTTCGGGAATCTGGGCTTCAGGAGTTTCACCATCTCCAACCCTGAATTTTTCTACAGTGATTTATCCTGGAGTTAAAGATCAAGTGTCGCATGTCCTTCCCCAGTGGACGGTCACGATTTACTTCAAATTTTAGGTTTCGATATTTTTTACACTTCTCCTCCCAATTTTCTCTGAAGTGGTTTTCCCCAAATGCACAGATCTCTTGGTCATTCCGGACAACTCTCGGTCAATGAATTCTTTGTCCCCTCACTCCCGTGTATGTGGATCTTTGTCACATGTTTGTCCTCAACGGACGGTCATGACTTACTCCATCATTTTGGGTTTCGAGAGTTTTGGCTTCTCTCGGTTTGGTTTCCTCTGGAGCACCTTCCTGCAGAGTGCAGGGATCTCTGTTGCGTGTCCTCCAAGATCTAGAGGCTCAGATCTGCTCCAGACTCTGGAGCTTCATCATTCTCTCTTCTTCCTTATTTGCAAATTCCCAAACTGTTTTGTCGTGGAGTTTTAGTTCTTTCGCCACCTTTCCATCTGGTATTGACACATGGCGCTCAGTCCAGGCACCTTTGGGCATATTATTCACCTATTTTCGAGTGAAACATGTCACCCCTCCTTCCATGACATGTCCGCATAGTGACATCAGGTCACCACATCAGCTTCGGGAAGCCGTTCTCTGGGGAATATTCTTGTTCAGCATCAATTCCCCCTAGCACCAAAATTGGTGCCTCCCCCAAGCATAATTAAAGATTTTATAAGGTTTGTGGGCAGGTATATCTTTGGAAGTGATGCTAAAATAGAGGGATTTCCCAGATCTCAGATTGCAGGAAGACTAACGGCCACACTCCATTTCGAGGCTGCAACGTGCTTGGATGTTAAAGTCTTTGAGCGGGCTGAAATCTAAACCACGGTTTTTAGGGAGAGAGACGTGGAAAAAAGTGGTGCATTTCGGGCTTGAAGGCGCTATGGTTCCAAACTTCTTTCGATAGCTCTAAATTCACGTGTTCACTCGGTTTCATTCCTAATCACAACAAGTGGTCGCTCCCTAGTTTTCAGGTCGTGTCTCGATCTCGAGGAAATATCAGTTAATGGACACAGGTTGGTAGTTGAAACCTCGACTCACTCCATAAATAGAAGGCATGGAAACCCTGGAAGAAGGGTCAGAACTGTCAGCCTAAGTAAGATACATGCACAGTCCGACAAAGAAAGTACTCAGGTGGAAATCTTTAGACGAGATGGCTAAATCAGATCACACTCCTGGTAGTTGTGGACTGATCTGAGTATCAGTAGATCAGTTCAATATTTTGTCGAGGGTTGTCAACTGGTTGAGCAGAGCTCCCTACTGTGTAATTTTTTATGCCAGAACTGTTCTCTGGTTATGTATCAAACTTGAGACTTTTGCATTAATAGAAGTTAGCTTGTTTCATCTCTTTGTTCAAACTGTGCTAAAACACTCGGGCATGGAGGATCTAGTCAAGGGTTGTGGTTCTATTGTATTGTAGGTTTGATTACAGTAGTACTGTGACCATTTTTAGGTCATCTTCCTTGTTACCTTATTTCCCCTTATGATGAAAGGCTAGGGCATGGAGGATCCAGTCGAGTTGTTGTAGTTGCATGATAATGTAGGTTTAATTATTATGTTGCTGTGACATATTTCAGTGTCTGAAACTTGAGTTCAAGATTTCTCTTGAGCCTGAGTTTTTCTTCACCAAGCTTCTTGAAAGTCGGATGCCCATAGCAGTCTTGGTCACCTCTCTCACTAAGTATTTCTTCTGCTCACACTTAAACTCAAATCATTGACTCAAGTTAATGAGGCCCTCACTTCCCTGTGCATTGCTTGTCCAGTTTCTGTGTTAAAATCATTCTTGTACTGAGTTTTTTCCATTTGACCTCCATTTTTTAAAACCATCATCCACCAAACATTCTGATGGGTACTGGGCTTATCCTCTCGCAATCTAAGGGTGACTCTCAGTGCTAACAGGTGGAAGGAGATGAGTAGTAAGAATATGCCTTGCACCAGTGGGAGTTCTGGTCCTCATCCCCTAAGATGTTAATTGTATATCTAGAGAACAAGAGAGTGGTCTCTCAATTGAATAAGTATTTGGCTTGAAATATATTTTTAGGAGAATCAAGAGACCATTTCCTTACAGTGAAAGACTTCTTCCCAGAACAGACTAATTTGGGCCTCTGGAATTCCTACTCTCGAGCTACAAAGTGGCTATTGCGTTCATCTTTGGTTTCTTTTCTAAAACCCCTTCATTCGGTCTTGAGATGGGAAGTGCCCCACGTTATGGTTGATTTCAATTTAGGCATAGGAGTGGGAACAACGTCTGCATTTCCATCATCCATCGTCATATCATCGTCCATCAGATCATCTTCTTTCGACTCGAAATAGACCGCATCAACCTCTACGCCAACCATCAATGCAGGCGGGTGGGTTGTCTAAGCAGGCGGGGATGCCTTTGAATTCTTTGGCTTGAAATATATCTCTCGGTGCACCAAGGGACCATATCCTTTTTTTCTCCTGGGCGGAGGGAGATAGTAGTAATAATATGCCCTGGAGCACTGGAACTTCTGGTTGTCATGCCCGAAGGTGTTTACTGTATCTAGACAGAACTGTTGTCGAACTGCTGCCATAATTTAATGAGAATGTTCTTTTGCTCCAGATGATATTTGAAATGAACATTTGGAAGGGATAATATAACCCTCTGCAAATCTTGGTTTAATGTGTATCAATTGGAGATCTTCTCAAGCCTTTCACTGATCAATGACAATCTCCACAGTTCATGTGTAATAAGTTGTTACCATTAAAGCTTACTAATTTCATATTTATAAAAAAGTGCGAAGGTGGCGGTGATGGAAAATAGAAATCAAGGATTAGAGATTTTTTGAAGCTACCAACCAGACGACACGCGAAAGAGATTGCATGATGCTTGAAATGAACACTTGGAAAGGATAACACAACCCTCCGCAATTCATGGTTTAATTCATATTAATGACAAATTTGCTCCATCCTTTCAGACATTAATGACAATCTTAATGGTTACTGCATGATGAGCTATTAGCATTAAAGATTAATAAGTGCATATCTAGAAAGAAGTGAGAAGGTGGCAGGGATGGCGAAGAGAGATTAAGAATTTCACATTTCGTCAACTCACCAAACCGCGAAAGAGATTCCAAGAAATGGCCAAGTATGGAAGCGGTCGGTCGGGCTTCAAAATAGGGTCACAAGTTATACTCAGGAGGTGTGAGGGGTCGATGGTCAAATTGTATGTCGTCGAACTCTTGACTGCAAAATGTGTAACATGGAACAAGGCACAATGACGTATTTCGGCGGTCAATTTGTATCATGGAATTTCGAGTGTTGTTTGTAGGTCGCGGAACAATGGAAGTGCAATGTTGAGCAAGCCTGGCCAGGAACCAGCAATGGAAATAGTGGCCAAGTATGTAATGGGTAAGCGGTTGGTTGGACTCGTGATATAAAAGCATGAGACATACTCGGAACAGGGCATATTGACGGGCTTGAAAACATGGCCACAAGTTCTACTCAGAAGACGTGAGGGCCCGATGGTCAAATTGTATGTATCCCAACTTTTGATTGCAAAATGTGTAACATGGAACAGGGGACAATGATGGACTTCGACGGTCAATTTGTATATTGCGGAACTTCATGTGTTGTATATAAAAGCATGAGACATTCAAAAAAATGACTAAGTAACCAGAAAGGGAAAGTAAATGAGAAAAAGAAAGGGGAATTTGGTTGTCAATTTGTAGATCCAGGAAGTCTGGGTGTTATTTACAAGCGGTGGAACAATGGAAATGAAATGTTGAGCCCGCCTACCCGGGAACCCGCGATCCAAAAAGTTTGATGAATATGGAACAGGGAAGCGGTCAGTCGGACTCATGATATAAAAGTATCATTGGAAATCTGAACATGTGAATCTGCCAACCCGCGCACCTACACATTTTTTGAAAAACGACTAAGTAAACAGAAAGGGAAACCAGAGGGAAAAAAGAAAGGGGATGGCATTTTTTAGAAGCGGGAATTAGTGTAAGAAAGCCCCATTGATCGTCTTAACAGTAACAATGAAGTGCATTAAATAGGTGAACATGATCTTCAATCAAGGAATAGATCAAGTGAGCCATGCTTATAGTTTCCAGGATGTGTTTGCATAAGAGAAGCATCGAAAAGCCACAGGAAAATCAATTTTGGGATGTTTAAGTAAAATTATTGTACTGTCAACTTCACCATAAGTATAACAACAACTAATTTGAATTTTAAGATGAATTTTAATTTTAATTTTCTGTGGTTGATATGATAGTTCCATTGGACTTCACATAGTATATATCCTTTTATTTCAAAATATTCATGAAGATGAATTTTGCTAAGTTCATCGATCAAGTAAAGGTGTTAAAACAAGCCACATACTACATTTGTGTTAGAGAGCTTATATTAAAAAGAAAAGTAGGTCCTATATATTCTTTAAGATCATAGAAACACCGCCAAGATCCTGAATGTATCATTAATTTTACATAATGAAGCATACAACCAAGAGCCAAGTAAACACCAAATTTATTGAAAGTCGAGGCACAAAAAAATGCATGAACATAGAAGGCACCAAGTGAGATCCCACAAGGGTCCAAGAGTAGTACACATTGACCTATGCATCAAACAATTTGATATATAAAAAAACAACACATGGCATTGGTTTTCTCTTACATGTGGTATATGTTCCCATGAGAAAATAACCGGGCCCATGAGATATGAACAAAAGTCTTCCAAACACAAGACAAAACAAAACCAGCGGAGATTCGGAATTATATCCCAGCTATAACCAAACCCCCAAATGGGGAACAAGAAACTTGTCGATTACTATTTTACCATGAAGCAAGATCACTATGGACATTTGCTTCTGATAGTGCCATGTTCTATCACTACTAGTTTAAACAATGCCAAATTTCCAATATTATTGGAAATGCTTGATGGTTTCACTCATAGGAGAAATCCATTTCGACGGTTCAAAGGATGGGCCTCATTTGTTCACAGTTGGATACTTTGTATGGGGTTTTTCCTCATGCTTCCCATTTCTGGACTGAACAATCTTATGCGCTTCCTATTCAATTTTCCATGGCACTGCAAAATTATATTCATATCCTCATTGGGTGGCATGGACAGATACACATGAGATTTTTTCGTTTCCTACCAACGCATGATGTGTTTTTTTAATTTTTTTCTCAATGGATATGCAGTATTGCATTGTCCTCATTTAAGGTAAATTTTATATGGACCCGAAATTCGCGCAGCATGTAGATAGTGTTTTCCTTTTTCAGTAGTTATACTTCATATGGAAATTTTTCTAACCCAGGAAGCACATCTTGTAACAAAGGTTGTCTAATTGTACAATGTACGATTGTGTTGCCCACGGTTCGAATGGCAACATTGAGACAATGTCTATATATGTAAGGGAATTTTTTACTGCATCGTAGACAATCAATTGTACCATCATTTATGAAAGCAGAGGCGGAAGTAGGAGAGTTTCATTTGGCACATATAGGCTCGAAGGGGGTCGAGTACGCATTCACTGCAACCAAAACACCCTCAACCTGGGCATGTGAGCATAGCAATTAATATATTGAAAAATATAATATACAACTGCACAACAAAGAAAAAGTTGCAGAAAATTGCTGAAGGCAATTTGTATGAGAAAAGTGAGGATGAAATTGTAGATGTATACGCACAACAGTTTGAACTAGTTAGTTTCTTGAGATCCTGTACTATGTTTGTTCGCAATTATGTTACAAATGTTGCTTGGGTTGTGCAAAAGATACTTTCATTAACATCTCTTTTATTTGTTATATTTTTGAAGAGCATAAGTGGAAATTTCCCTTTATGCAATTGTTATTCCATTGAGGAAAACAAATTTGAATAGGTGTCAAACAATTGCAGCTGCAACATGGAACAGTGCAATAGTTGTGTAATATAACCGAGACACATGGACATGTGAAAGTAAAGGACAAAACTAGATATGGAGAATGGTACCATTGCCTTGTCGTTACCTGACTCTCCATATTTTATATGGAAAATGTGTTGCGGGCCAAGTTTTCTCGGGAGTGTGACAGTTGCACCAATGGTTCTGATTGGGTAAGTGTCATTGCTCTATGCAAGGTCGTTGATTTTTGTGTCAGGGATGAAACGATATTAAGAACAAATTGTGGGAATTTTTTCCACAATACTTGTTTCTTTGAGTGATATAATCTGATCACAATCACCATGGTCATATATTGATTTGGGCAATATATCCAAATTTGTAATGGATATCCCATTACCTGGCAATATCTTTTCTACATGTTTCTAGACAAGTTGTGTGGGAATAGAAAGTGTGACTATCATTAGGGATTTGTTGTCTATCATGTCAGCATGCATAATGGATCTAGTTGTGTTTTCCTTATCCAATTAGGTGCTATAGATGACCATTATGTCCCCGACGAATACTTGTCCAGTTCGGCGGCTTTTCAAGCCCTCTATTGATAGTATTTTGGGTGTTATAAGTTTAGACCTAGTGACATTTTTTGAACAGGAAAAGTAATGTGAATGGTAGGTTGCATTATTTTTTTGTTTTCTTTTTTCCTAACATAAATGTACAAGTAGACGCACAACTTGGATGAATTATGGAGCCAGAGTTGTGCAACCAGACCTCTTAGTCTGAGGAACTTGTGCTATGTTCAGCATCTCACTTGTGCTCGTTGATACTTATTGTGAACTGCAAAGTATGTGTGGCAGATGACATCAACATATTTATCATGGCATAGATGAATAAATAGCTCTGGATATTTGTTTGGTAAACATATGAGGAACACAATGTATGAATCTTTACCTTTGGCCTTGTCGGTTTGTTGATGTTTGCGATGATTGACTGCTCATGGCCATGTCACTAGTCCAAATTTTTCTGATGCAAGAATGTGTAGATGAACATCAGAAGGACTAAATAAGCATATGCATTGTATATTTTCCATAATTTTTCTAAATGTCACATACAGGGTCGAAGGAGATGGAATACAAAATAGGGTGTCAAGGGATACTCAGGAAACATGAGGACCCGACGGTCAAATTCTATGCCTCAGATTTTTTTACTGCAAAAATGTGTAAGAGGGAATAGGGCATGATGGGGGGGTACGGTGGCCAATTTGTATATTGCGGAACCGCCGAAGCTAGAGGCACAATCTTGAACCCATTAGCCCGGGAACCCGTGATCGAAAAAGTGGCTAAGTATAGAGTGAGGAAACCATCGGTCGAAGTTGTGATATAGAAGCATGAGTATAAATGTGAACTTGTGAGTTCGCCAACCCACACACCTAGACATTTTTAGAAAGATGACTAAGCAAAGCAACCAGAAAGCGAAAGTAGAGGAGAAAAAAAAGGGGGAATTCGGTTAAGTATAGAGGAGGGGAAAAAAAGGGATAATAGAAAGTGGGAAAATAGAAATGGGGAGGGCAATGTTTGGAAGCGGGAAGTCTCAACAAAGGCTCATTTTTGCCAAATCATCGTTTTCTAGTCCAATATTATATGCACCCACTTGTTTTGTGTGTTTGATTTACTATCATAGTTGGTATACCTTTTCGAAGATTGTACTTCAGCCCCCTTTGTTGTGGAATATAAGAATTCATCTTCCTATCCAACTAATATGTTTCTTTCAATGTAGAAACGCTGAAAATACAGTGGACATGAAGGTAAGTTAGTATGTAGAAAGACATGTAAAAAAATAAATATTGTTCTATTTATTTCAATGTAGCAGCAAAGAAAATACAATTCACATGATCTTTTACTTTTTGGGTACCACTTGATATTTTTCACTGTCTAATTCGACTTCAAAATGAAAACAATGTTGCCTTTGCTTATCATTTTTTACTCTCATTAAGTCTTCCAAAATTTTCTTAAGTCTATGAAAACCCATGAATTAAAAATACTAAACACTTAACAAAGAATCAACAACCATAACACTTTCCCCGAAACACTCAAAGATTCAGCACCAAAAAGAATTAAAGATGAAGGAAAATCATTCAAAGAAACCACAGTCGTCGAGCGTCGATGTTCATCGGCATCGATAGAAGGAAGTTTTCTTTCACGATGATCTTCATACAAAGATATCGTCGATGACCGATCCCCTTTGGCATCGGTAAAAGGAGAGGAGAGTAAATGTTAACGAAGGAGGAAATGATATCGTCGATAGCAGATACCTGATGCGCTTAGAAAAATCGGAGAATATCAAGTTGCGATAGACATTCGGACCACGCTGAAGTTTTCTCTGATCACCGACTTCTGAAATATTTCGGCATCGGGAGTTTTTGAGGACGCTAACCCAAAGGAAACTACGCGATAGGTTTATCTCTGAATGTCGATCTCCAATACCTTTTCGGCATCGGCAGTCTCAGGTTTATCTTAGAGCGCACAACTTGCACAAAGTCTCGAGCCTGACCATTACCCACAAGCTAAGTCACCGGTCCTCAGTGCTACATATCCCGAGCCAGTTTTTCCACGTCATCACTGTACGATAAAATCGATTGGCATTGAAGGTTTTTTGCAGAAGGATATCAATAAAAACACAAAGTAACTCGGAGCACCACTAACCATAAATTTGGGGTTAACTTGCAAGTGTTAATTTTTATGCC
>JASDQU010819883.1:16707-33806 GCA_032191745.1 Picea mariana
CCAGAGGGCGTAGTTCCAAAGGATGTAGTTTCAGGGGGCATAGTTTCATAGTTCATAGTTCTAGAGGGCGTAGTTCTACAAGTCACAGTTCCAGAGCTCATAGTTCCAGAGGTCATAGTTCCAGAGGGCGTATTTCCAGAGGGCGTAGTTCCATAGGTCATAGTTCGAGAGGGCATAGTTCCATAGGTCATAGTTCTAGAGGGCGCAGTTCCAAAGGGCGTAGTTCCACAGGTCATAGTTCCAGAGGGCGTAGTTCCATAGGTCATATTTCCAGAGGGTGTAGTTCCACAGGTCATAGTTCCACAGGTCACAGTTCCACAGGTCATAGTTCTACAGGGCGTAGTTCTAGAGGTCAGAGTTCCAGAGGTCATAGTTCCAGAGGGCGTTGTTCCAGAGGGCTTAGTTCCACAAGTCATAGTTCCAGAGGGCATATTTCCATAGCTCATAGTTCCACAGGGCGTAGTTCCAAAGGTCGTAGTTCCACAGGTCACAATTCCACAGGTCATAGTTCCTAAGGGCGTAGTTCTAGAGGTCATAGTTCTAGAGGTCATAGTTCCACAGGGCGTAGTTCCACAAGTCATAGTTCCATGGGTCATAGTTCCAGAGGGCATAGTTCCACATGTCAAAGTTCCACAGGTCATAGTTATGGAGGCCGTATTTCCACAAGTCATATTTCCACATGTCATAGTTCCACAGGTCATAGTTCCACAGGGCGTAGTTCTAGAGGTCATAGTTCTAGAGGCTATAGTTTCAGAGGACGTAGTTCCAGAGGGCGTAGTTCTAGAGGTCATAGTTCCAAAGGGTGTAGTTCCAGAGGTCATAGTTCCATAAGGCGTAGTTCCAGAGGGCTTAGTTCCACAGGTCGTAGTTCCAAAGGGCGTAGTTCTAGAGGGTGTAGTTCCAGCGGTGATAGTTCTAGAGGGCGTAGTTCCACAAGTCATAGTTCCACAGGTCACAATTCCACAGGTCATAGTTCCGGAGGGCCTAGTTCTAAAGGGCGTAGTTCCACAAATCACAGTTCCACAAGTCATAGTTCCAGAGGTCATAGTTCTAGAGGGCATAGTTCCAGAGGGCATAGTTCCACAGGTCATAGTTCCATAGGGCATAGTTCCATAGGTCATAGTTCTAGAGGGCGTAGTTCCATAGGTCATAGTTCCAAAGGGCGTAGTTCCACATGTCATAGTTCCAGAGGGCGTAGTTCCACAGGTCATAGTTCCACAGGTCACAGTTCCACAGGTCATAGTTCTACAAGGTGTAGTTCTATAGGTCAGAGTTCCAGAGGTCATAGTTCCAGAGGGTGTAGTTCCACAAGTCACAGTTCCACAGGTCATAGTTCCACAGGTCATAGTTCTAGGTCATAGTTCGAGAGGGCATAGTTCCAGAGGGCATAGTTCCACAGGACATAGTTCCACAGTTCATAGTTCCACAGGTCACAATTCCACAGGTCATAGTTCCAGAGGGCGTAGTTCTAGAGGTCATAGTCCCATAGGTCATAGTTCCATAGGGCGTAGTTCCACAAGTCATAGTTCCACTGGTCATAATTCCAGAGGGCGTAGTTCCATAGGTCAAAGTTCCACAGGTCATAGTTCTGGAGGGTGTATTTGCACAGGTCATAGTTCCACAGGTCATAGTTCCACATGTCATAGTTCCACAGGTCACAGTTCCACAGAGGGTAGTTCTAGAGGTCATAGTTCCAGAGGGTGTAGTTCCATAGGGCGTAGTTCCAGAGGGCGTAGTTCCATAAGTCATAGTTTCATAGGGCATAGTTCCAGAGAGTGTAGTTCCACAGGTCGTAGTTCCAAAGGGCATAGTTCCAGAGGGTGTATTTCTAGAGGTCATGGTTCCAGAGGGTGTATTTCCACAGGTCATAGTTCCACAGGTCACAATTCCACAGGTCATAGTTCTAGAGGGCCTAGTTCCACAAGTCAGAGTTCCACAGGTCATAGTCACAGAGGTCATAGTTCCATAGGGCGTAGTTCCATGGGGCATAGTTCTAGAGGTCGTAGTTCCAAAGGGCGTAGTTCCAGAGGTCATAGTTCCATTGGGCGTAGTTCCAGAGGGTGTAGTTCCACATGTCGCAGTTCCAGAGGGCGTATTTCTAGAGGTCATAGTCCCAAAGGGTGTAGTTCCAGAGGTCATAGTTCTAGAGGTCACAATTCCATAGGTCATAGTTCCAGAGGGCCTAGTTCTAGAGGGCGTAGTTCCACAAGTCACAGTTCCAGAGGTCATAGTTCCAGAGGTCATAGTTCCAGAGGGCGTAGTTCCACAGGTCATAGTTCCATAGGGCGTAGTTCCATAGGGCGTAGTTCCATAGGTCATAGTTCCAGAGGGCGTAGTTCTAGAGGATGTAGTTCCACAGGTCATAGTTCCATAGGGCGTAGTTCCACAGGTCATAGTTCCACAGGGCGTAGTTCCACAGGTCATAGCTCCACAGGTCATAGTTCCACAGGTCATAGTTATACAGGGTGTAGTTCTAGAGGTCAAAGTTCCAGAGGTCATAGTTCCAGAGGGCGTAGTTCCACAAGTCATAGTTCCACAAGTCATAGTTCCACAGGTCATAGTTCCAGAGGGCGTAGTTCCAAAGGGTGTAGTTCCAGAGGGCATAGTTCCACAGGTCATAGTTCAAGAGGGTGTAGTTCCACGGGTCATAGTTCCATAGGTCACAATTCCACAGGTCATAGTTTCAGAGGGCGTAGTCCTAGAGGTCATAGTTCCAGAGGTCATAGTTCCAGAGGACGTAGTTCCACAAGTCACAGTTCCACAGGTCATAGTTCTAGAGGGCGTAGTTCCACAGGTCAAAGGTCCATAGGTCATAGTTATGGACGACGTAGTTCCATAGGTCATAGTTCCACATGTCACAGTTCTACAGGTCATAGTTCCACAGGGCGTAGTTCTAGAGGTCATTGTTCTAGAGGTCATAGTTCACGAGGTTATAGTTGTAGAGGGCATAGTTCTAGAGGGCATAGTTCCATAGGTCATAGTTCCAAAGGGTGTAGTTCCAAAGGGCGTAGTTCCACAGGTCATAGTTCCAAAGGGTGTAGTTCCAAAGGGCGTAGTTCCACAAGTCATAGTTCCAAAGGGCGTAGTTTCAGAGGGCGTACTTCTAGAGTTCATAGTTCCAGAGGGCGTATTTCCACAGGTCATAGTTCCACAGGTCACAATTCCATAGGTCATAGTTCTAGAGGGCCTAGTTCCACAAGTCATAGTTCCAGAGGTCATAGTTCCAGAGGGCATAGTTCCAGAAGACGTAGTTCCAGAGGTCATAGTTCCAGAGGGTGTAATTCCAAAGTTCATAGTTTCAGAGGGCGTAGTTCCACAGGTCATAGTTCTAGAGGGTGTAGTTCCAAAGGTCATAGTTCCAGAGGGCGTAATTCCATAGGTCATCGTTCCACAGGTCACAGTTCCACAGGTCATAGTTCTACAGGGCAGAGTTCTAGAGGTCAGAGTTCTAGAGGTTGTAGTTCCAGAGGGCATAGTTCCACGAGTCACAGTTGCACAGGTCATGGTTCCACAGGTCATAGTTCCAGAGGGCGTAGTTCCAAAGGGCATAGTTCCATAGGTCATAGTTCCAAAGGGCGTAGTTCCACAGGTCATAGTTCCAGAGGGCATAGTTCCACATGTCTTAGTTCCATAGTTCACAATTCCACAGGTCATAGTTCAAGATGGCGTAGTTCTAAAGGTCATAGTTCAAGAGGGCGTAGTTCCACAAGTCATAGTTCCACAAGTCATAGTTTCAGAGGGCATAGTTCCATGGGTCAAAGTTCCACAGGTCATAGTTCTGGAGGGCATAGTTCCACAGGTCATAGTTCCACATGTCAGAGTTCCACAGGTCATAGTTCTAGAGGGCATAGTTTTAGAGGTCATAGTTCCAGAGGGCGTAGTTCCAGAGGTCATAGTTCCAAAGGGCATAGTTCCAGAGGGCGTAATTCCAAAGTTACATCATAGTTCCAGAGGGCATAGTTCCACAGGTCATAGTTCCAAAGGGAGAAGTTCCAGAGGGCGTAGTTCCAGAGGTCATAGTTCAAGAGGGCATAGTTCCACAGGTCATAGTTCCACAGGTCACAATTCCATAGGTCATAGTTCCAGAGGGCCTAGTTCTAGAGGGTGTAGTTCCACAGGTCATAGTTCCAGAGGGCGTAGTTCCAAAATTCATAATTCTAGAGGGTGTAGTTCCACAAGTCATAGTTCCACAGGTCACAGTTCCACAGGCCATAGATCTACAGGGCATAGTTCTAGAGGTCATAGTTCTACAGGGCGTAGTTCTAGAGGACATAGTTCTAGAGGTAATAGTTCCAGAGGTCATAGTTCCAGAGGTCAGAGTTCTAGAGGGCGTATTCCACAAGTCACAGTTCCATAGGTCATAGTTCCACAGGTCATAGTTCGAGAGGGCATAGTTTGAGAGGGCGTAGTTCCAGAGGGCATAGTTCCATAGGTCATAGTTCCAGAGGGTATAGTTCCATAGGTCATAGTTCCAGAGGGCGTAGTTCCACAGGTCATAGTTCCATAGGTCATAGTTCTAGAGGGTGTAGTTCTAGAGGTCATAGTTCCAGAGGTCATAGTTCCAGAGGGCGTAGTTCCACAAGTCACACTTCCACAGGTCATAGTTCCAGAGGGAGTAGTTCCACAGGTCAAAGTTCCATAGGTCATAGTTCTGGAGGGCGTAGTTCCATAGGTCATAGTTCCACATGTCACAGTTCCACAGATCATAGTTCCACAGGGCATAGTTCTAGAGGTCATAGTTCTAGAGGTCATAGTTTTAGAGGGCGTAGTTCTAGAGGGCATAGTTCCATAGGTCATTGTTTTAGAGGGCGTAGTTCCACAGGTAATAGTTCTAGAGGGCGTAGTTCCATAGGTCATAGTTCCACAGTTCACAATTCCACAGGCCATAGTTCCAGATGGCGTAGTTCTAGAGTTCATACTTTCAGAGGGCATAGTTCCACAAGTCACAGTTCCACAGGTCATAGTTCCAGAGGGCGTAGTTCCATGGGTCAAATTTCCAAAGGTCAAAGTTCCACAGGTCATAGTTTTGGAGGGAATAGTACCACAGGTCATAGTTCCACATGTTAGAGTTTTATAGGTCATAGTTCCACAGGGCGTAGTTCTAGAGGTCATAATTCTAGAGGGCGTAGTTCCAAAGGTCATAGTTCCAAAGGGCGTAGTTCTAGAGGGCATAGTTCCAGAGTGATGTCATAGTTCCAAAGGGCGTAGTTCTAGAGGGCATAGTTCCAGAGTGATGTCATAGTTCCAAAGGGCATAGTTCCACAGGTCATAGTTCCAAAGGTCATATTTCTAGAGGGCATAGTTCCAGAGGTCATAGTTCCAGAGGGCATAGTTCCACAGGTCATAGTTCCACAGGTCACAATTCCACAGGTCATAGTTTCAGAGGGCCTAGTTCTAGAGGGTGTAGTTCCATAGGTCATAGTTCCAAAGGGTGTAGTTCCATAGGTCATAGTTCCACAAATCACAGTTCCACATGTCATAGATCTATAGGGCGTAGTTCTAGAGGTCATAGTTCTACAGGGCGTAGTTCTAGAGGACATATTTCTAGAGGTCATAGTTCTAGAGGTCATAGTTCCAGAGGTTAGAGTTCCAGAGGGCGTAGTTCCACAAGTCACAGTTCCACAGTTTATAGTTCCACAGGCCATAGTTCCAGAGGGCGTAGTTCCAGAGGGCATAGTTCCACATGTCATAGTTCCAGAGGGTGTAGTTCCACAAGTCATAGTTCCATAGGGCATAGTTCCACAGGTCATAGTTCCATAGGTCATAGTTCCAGAGGGCGTAGTTCTAGAGGTCATAGTTGTAGAGGCCATAGTTGCAGAGGGCGTAGTTCCACAAGTCACAATTCCCCAGGTCATAGTTCCAGAGGGTGTAGTTCCACAGGTCAAAGTTCCATAGGTCATAGTTCTGGAGGGCGTAGTTCCACAGTTCATAGTTCCACATGTCACAATTCCACAGGTCATAGTTCCCGAGGGCGTAGTTCTAGAGGTCATAGTTCCAGAGGTCATAGTTTCAGAGGGCGTAGTTCCGGAAGGCGTAGTTCCAGAGGTCATAGTTCCAAAGGGCATAGTTCCAGAGGGCGTAGTTCCATAGGTCATAGTTCCAGAGGGTGTAGTTCCTGAGGGCGTAGTTCCTGAGGGCGTAGTTCCAGAGGGCGTATTTCCAAAGGGCGTAGTTCCAGAGGGTGTATTTCTATAGGTCATAGTTCCATAGGGCTTAGTTCCAGAGGGCATAGTTCCACAAGTCATAGTTCCAAAGGGTGTAGTTCTAGAGGGCGTAGTTCCAGAGGTCATAGTTCCAGAGGGCATAGTTCCACAAGTCATAGTTCCACAGGTCACAATTCCAGAGGTCATAGTTCTAGAGGGCATAGTTCCATAGGTCATTTCCACAGGTCATATTTCCACAAGTCACAGTTCCATAGGTCATAGTTCTACAGGGCGTAGTTCTAGAGGTCATAGTTATATAGGGGGTAGTATATATACTCATATACCCTAAGTATATATACCTGTACATATACTTGTATATATACCTATACATATACTTGTATATATACCTATTATATATATCGATATATATACTAAGTATATATACCGACATATATACCTAATATATATACCAGTATATATACCATCATATATACTAAGTATATATACCGACACATATACATATACCTAGTATACAAGGTCTATGGGCGTAGTTCCTGGGGTCATAGTTCCATAGGTCATAGTTCCAGAAATCAAATTTATAAAGGAGTAGTTCTATAGATCATAAAAACATTATTGTTGAACAAATTACTTTGATATTAGATTTGAAAGCAGTGCAAACTATAGCTCGAATTAAAGGAAGAAAAGCTTCCAATGGTGTAGCCAAAAAAAACTGTCTCTATAAAATAAGCAATGTGCCCAAGACCCTATTGTTGAAACAAAGGGGAAATATTATTTTTAAATGAAAGAAAGATCATTTATGACTTTGTCATAGAAGATTTAGTCTAATTAAAAAATTTGTAATGAAAATGGATCTATCTGACATAGTCAAACATGATCACTATCCCCATCCTGTATTTAAACAATAGATAAAGATGATCAAAGAGTTGGTTGTTGGAGATTTGATCATAGGGTATTAGTGCATTTGAACCAATCAGGATTTGATGGATTATTATGTAATAATGCATTTCATAGCTTCTTCCTTTTCTATAGGTTGTGCTCTTGTGCTAGTGTTGCAACTAGAGATTTGGGTGGATTAGTATAGCATATCTTATTGTTGGACATTTGTCTCTACCTTGAGGTATAATTTAGATAGGAATGTGTGGTGGGTAGAGGACGACCTGCGAAGAGTGTAGAGATGAGAGACTAAGCTCTCAGGTTCGAGGAAGAACTATGAAAAAGAGTGAGTTATGATCGCAGGAAATAGAGACTGAGTCGGGAGAAGGAGAGTAACCTCCGTACCTATCTATGACTGAGTCGAGAGAAGGAGAGTAACCTCCGTACCTATCTATGACTGAGTCGGGAGAAGGAGAGTAACCTTTGTCCCTAATCCAGATTTAGGAGCGAAAAAAACTAATTAACAAAATGAATACAATAAACATAGAGATAGGGAGAATAACACAAATATCCAGTTAACAATATCTTCTATTAAATAACGAAATAGGTTGAAACTATAAAACTACAGAACTGAAACTTGCTCGAATGGCGGTAGTTATCTCTGAGAAGAGATGTAGCTACTACGCGCATCCCTCTGAGCATAATGGATTACAATGAGGCTCCAGCGGCCCTTTTCATATTACTCAAGAATTCCAAAACCATAGACATCCAAAAACGTAACCCTAGAAGGTGAAAGGCCAAAAGTCACGTGGGCCCTATGGGCAAGTTGGTGTAATTTGGTACCTCAATTTTCTAGGGTCGTAACTTTTGCATACGACCTCCCTTTTAGGCATGTAATAGCCCGTTGGAAAGGTCTTTTAGAGAACTACACATTCCGCCATCAGAATCTAACTCTGTCTACAGTATGACTATGGCGAGCCAAAAAATCAACATTTAGGGCCCCAAAACAACAAGATGTGCTGACATGAAAACATACAAAATAAGCCAGCTGGATTAAGCGAGAGGCCACCCGTATCCACCTAGAGAATGTGTGGGGATTCAGACAGCCCCATAAGTGTAGAACTCACAATTATAAAGTAGTACAAAACGACGTGCTGAACAAAAATGGACACGAGGAGGCAGTTGGAATAAGTGGATGGCCACCAATATCCACCTAGATCAATCCTCCCCCCCTAGGAAGCAATGGTATCCATTGCGTTGAGTTCCCCCATCAGGTGAGGAAAGTTCTACTGGATTTGGCCCCGAGTGAGCCACTTTCCCTGGTGTAGGAGTTGCCCTGCCTTGACAACCCGATAAAGCTAGATCCACTGCTGGCGAGTGCCCTTGACCTGTGTGTGCACGATCTGATCGTTGGATGCTTGTTCCATGTAGTTAGGATTGAGATCTATTGGTGTTAGGTGTTCGACGATCTCAGAGGTGTCCAATAACGATGGAAAATATGGCCGAAGGAGGTCCACATTGAATAATGGATGCAGACCAAGGAAGGGTGGAGTGTTGAGCTCAAAAGCATTGCTACCCATATACTTGGTGATAGTGTAAGGCCCATAAGGAAGTGGGCGAAGCTTCCTATGGGGCCCGATGAGACACTCCTTCTACAAATGTAACTAGCCTTTGTCGCTAACCTGAAACTGGTGTGGTACCCTGTGTTGATCATGGCGCTACTTGTACTTAGCATTGGATTTCTAAAAAATCTCCTGGACCTGTTTGCAGATGTGTTGAATCTGCTCAATGAATCTGGTGGCTTTGTCAATCATAGAATGATTAGGGGAAGAGTTTACCTGTGCAGGGGCAAGAGGAAGTGCAACATCAATGGATCCCAAGGGTTGGAATCCTAGACCCACCTAAAATGGACTATGGTCGGTGGAACTATGGAGAGCCTTGTTGTAGCTGCGTAGGACATATGGGAGACTCTCGTCCCATGTATGGGGATGCTTAGAATTGTACATGCAAAGGATGTGCATATTCATCCGATTGACGACCTCGGTTTGGCCATCGGTCTGGGGGTGGAAAACAATGGATTTTGTGAGCTTGGTGTCCAACAAAGACCAGAGAATCGACCAAAAGGTGCTGAGGAACCTGCTGTCTCGGTCAGAGATGATGGTCTGTGGTATCCCAAAGTGGACCCAAAGTTGTTCGAAGAAGATCTTGGCAGTATCTTCCGCTGTGACATTCTTCTTACAGGTTGTGACGATAGCCATCTTCGAAAACCAATCGACGACCACAAACACACAATCATTCTTGTGCTTGGTATACGGTAAACCAAACATGTAATCCATTGAGATGGATTACCACAACTTCTCGGGAATAGGAAGAGGGGTGTATAAGCCTTGATTCTTGAAGGTTGGATTGGCAATGGTGCAGACAGTGCAAGATATGATATACTAGCTGACGTCCTGTCGAAGTTTAGGCCAATAAAAATGTTTTTGAAGAACGTCCACAGTTTTCTCTACACCAAAATGTCCTACCACCCAACTGTAATGGGCTTCCCAAATCATCTTTGCACGCTTTCTTGTAGGAACACAAAGATGGCCCAGGTAGCATAAGAGTCTGTCTTGAATGTGAAAATCAGTGACAGTGGTGCCTGTACCCAAGAGCTGATATGTGGTGGTGAAGTCTGGATCTTGTAGATAAAGTTGGGGCCACTTTGATGCTTCATGTCCACTGGACTGGAGCACAGTTGTGAATGCAACCATAAGAGGTTGACTGAGGCAGTCAGCGACATGATTGGAGATACCTATCTTATACTTGATGTTGAGATGGAACTGTTGTAGGTAGGTGGACCACTTCTAATTGCGGTTGTTATGCAATTTCCCCTGAGTCTGTATGAACTGCAGAGGCTTGTGATCAGTGTGTATGATTGTCTCTTTCCCTAGAATGTAATGTTTCTATTGACGACAGGCTTGTACAATGGAATACATTTCCTTTTCATAGGTGGGGTATTTCCAGACAGTATTGGAGAGTGTCTCACTATGGTATGCCACATGATGCCCATGCTGAGTGAGAACTGCACCCACAACATAGTCAGATGCATCAGTCTCAATCTTGAATGGTCGTTGTAGATCAGACAAGGAGAGTACTGGAGCTGAGCACAAGCGATGTTTTAGATCATCGAATGCTCATTGTTGCTCCTTTCCCCACACGAAATTGGCCCTACCACCACCCTTGGTCACATGGCTGAGGGCCCATGCAATATGGGAGAATCCCAACACAAATCGTCGGTAGAAATTGGCTAGTCCCAAGAAGCTTCGAAGCTCGGTCAATGTGGTCGGGGCTGGCTAGTCACGGATGACTTGGATCTTAGCTACATCAACATGTACCCCATGCTCATCAACAATGTAGCACAGGTATTGAACCCTGTTGATGCCAAAAGAGAAGTTTTCCAAGTTGGCATAAAGCTTGTGCTTCCGCAAAGTGCTCAAAACCTGCTAAATATGTTGCATGTTCTCCTCCCACGTTCTGTTGAAGATGAGGATGTCGTCCAAATATAATACCACAAAGGAGTTGTTGAAGGGTCTCAATACATCATCCATCAACCTCATGAAAGTGGTTGGTGCATTTGTTAAGCCAAAAGGCATGACTAGCCATTTGTAGAGACCTTCTTTAGACTTGAAGGTTGTCTTCCAGACATCAATTGGTTCGATGGGAACCTGGTGGTAGCTAGACTTCAGGTAAATCTTGCTTAAGAACTTTTCCCCCTTGAGTTGGTCAAGAAGGTCATCAATCCTGGGAATGGGGTAGTGGTTCCTGACTGTGATTTTGTTTAAGGATTTGTAATCAATGCAGAGTCGCTAAGTCCTGTCCTTCTGCACCAGTACAATCGGGCTTCTGCAAGGGGGGGAGCTGGGTTTGATGTGCCCCTTTTGAATAAGCTCTTGGATCTAATGCCTGATTTCGTCATTCTCCATCAATGAGTGCCGATATACTGGCCCATTAGGTAGAGGTACGTCGGGGGTCATATTAATGGGATGCTTGAATTGACAATGTGTCAGTACCCCTGTAGGTGAGGCAAAGATGTCTCTGTATTATTCCACGATCCCATCCACTTTCTTCTGCTTCAAAGAAAGGTGTTGTGTAGAGGCCACAGATGTTGCGGCGACCTTCTACTTACTGTGAGCATGGATCACGAAGACGACAAAATTCTTGGTTTGTGAAATGACCTTACTACATTTCTTAGAAGAGATTAAAGAAATAACAGTAAGCGGTGCCACCTCTGGGATCCTGTACAATTGTCTACCCAAAGTAATAATAAAACTGCGGGGTCTAGACTCATACACAACATGATGTTTCCAAAAATATGGTTGTCCTAAAATAACATCACAAACTTCAAGGGCAGAAATATCACACAATACCTCATCTTTGAAAGGCTTGATGTCATAGGGCAGACGACACTATTGATTGACACAAAGATCTCTTCCTTGATGAAGCCAACCGATGGTGTAGGGTTGTGGGTGCGGTGTCGTTGGAAGGTCCAGTCACTTGACGACCTCTATTGAAATCAAGTTCTTTTGACTACCGTTATCGATAATGAAATGAATCAGAGCCCCCTTGACCCACATCTGCGAGTGAAAGAGGCCTTCCCCTTCCTCTGGTTCTTCTAGTTCGCTTGGCCAGAATTTGGTGGTAGCGACCGTGGAACTGGGTTCAACATCGATAATCTGCTTCTCTCCTTCAAGATTTGACTCGAAATCATAATCATCCTTTGACTCGGAAGCCTTCAGCTCGACCACGAGGGATTGCTTGGAGCGACATTTGTCAGTGTTGTGCCAAGGACTTTTATGGTACTAACACCATTTTCCCGTGTCCTTCTTCGTCTTCCCATTGCCATTCTTGTGTTGCAGCTTGGATAGATTGTCCTGAGGGAAACCATATTGACTTGGTCCCTTGCTGTGTGGGTTGGGGTTTCCTTTTCCCTGCTTCGTCTATGAGGGGTTTGCAGATCCAAACTCTCATTGTTTTTGCTTAAATTTTTGCTCAATCTTGACAACATATCTATAATATGTTCCCAATGAGGTGATGTCCAAGAAATCCATTTCTATTTGAATGTATCTATGCAAACAACCACAGTACTTGAGCACCAGATGACGCTCAGAATCTTTGATACCCAATTTGGTGCGTAGGGTATGGAAAATATTGGTGATTGGCACTGTCTGGTCCCTTTCTTGACGTAGGGTGGTCAATCTTGTGTACTGGTCCTCGTAGCTTCCAACAAGGTAGTATTGTTCTTTAATGGCTTCCTGGAAGAAATCCCATGTAGGGGCCACCAGAAAAATTGCAGATTCCTCCATGGCCCTTTGCTCAGAGTAAGTATCCCACCAGTATTTAACATGGGGAATGACCTTGAGGAGTGTGGAAGTGATCTTTTCCCTATTAGAAAAATTGTGGACCGAAAATATTCTTCGAGAAGATTCAACCATTTATCTACAACATCCGCATCTACCAATCCTTCAAATAATGGAATATCAAAATTTACCTATACCTTGAAGGGGGTTGTATGACCGCTTGATCAAGATGCTTCTCCCGTGGGAAACCGTCGAAGGATCTGCGCGAAGTTGTCTATCATTTCGTTTCTTTTTCCCACGAGGGCTTACTCGAGCAACATTTTAATAGGATCTCCTACTCCATCATCTTTCTTTTCATCTCCCATGGGTTGTTGTCGGCCTCGACACGACTGATATGGTAATGGCTCGATGAATGCATGTGTTTACTTATTTATAGATGGTTTCTGTATTGAATGGGTTAAGTTATGTGTATGCACTTATTTCCTTGTGAACTCATGCTTGTGATGGATCATCTATATGCCCCATCTTAGCCCTCGAAGTGTCATGGGACGTAAACCTGTAGGAAGGCCGAGATAGAAAGTATTGCATCTATCTGGGCTTGTCTGTCTGAAGAGGATATCTCCTTCAGACTCCTTGTTGTGCGACCATGATATCATTCCCAAGTCCTTAACCATTTCATGATAAAGCTCAGAAAGGATAGTGAGGTTCAAGCTTTGAAAGGGGAGATCTCTTCGTTTAGAAGACGAGCGGGCGAGATCCGTTCAGGAGGACCCATATGACCAACACTTGGGAACCTTAGGCTAAGCCTAAGGGAGCTAAGTCCTCCTATCTTCGGAACTCTAGAAGTACGAGACTTCAGAGTATTTTCGACCTTACCAGCCTTAAATTGGCCGAAGGTAACCAGGAGATTCGGTTACCGACAAGTTGACCAACAATGAATGGTTTCCCTAATGGCTAGGTGAACCTATCTTACCGTCTAAATGAGGATCCAATTACCCATGAACCGCCGATCAAGAATGTTCAAGGTTCCCCTCAACTGTTGGATCTACACGGAGATTACTTCAACGAAGTTCTACTCTGAGAGGATGGAGATGTTTTAGCATCAAACTCCCCAAACGTCGAAGTTATGAAGTGAAGGAGAGCTGTAGAATTGGGGAGATCGTTCAGAGCCCCACCTACCATCCAATCATTCAGGAGGAGGGACCCGTACACGGTACTTCGACAAAGTCCTGCTTTGGAAGAATGGAGTGGTAGTAAAGCCAAAACCCCTGAAGACCGGAGCCGCAAAGTAACAAGGAACGTGGATCTATGGATCCTTCGGGACCCCTCTTGACTGTTCGATCATGGGGACGCGTGTATCATGTCGAGGGCTCGTCGGGGGCCCACGTGTGAAGTGACGACGTTTCCAGGTGTGGCGACCCAGTGGCATGGTAAGGGGACATCGGTGACCTGAGGCAGGTGCCACGTATTCTTACCAGAGTGTTTTGGGATGACAAATGTCCCTCTAGGAGTGGCCCAACAATGGGAGCCAAGGGACCCTTGAGCAGAAGTTACGATCCGTAGATCTCGGGGGTTACGCGGATACCCTTAACTATCAGATCTAGGCAGTTGTTAGCCCGACGCTGGCCAACTCTGGGAGAAAGGAGAAGTTTACACCATGAAACCCTCGAACACTGAAGTTACGAAGTAGCGGAGGCCATTGATCTCAGGGTGACGTGGACCTACCTTGGTCGCAAGATCGAAAGGCATGAAGGGCGATCAGTCTAGAGTGACGTGGTGCAGTGACATCACCTAGGGTGATGTGGACCCAGGTTTGACGTGCCATGTGTCACCTGGATTTGTGCGTAGCACATACCCTATATACCTATTGGAACGTGACACGTGTCACCCCCTAATGAGGGCGCGTGTCACTCCTGTCCCTTCCACGTGTCAGCCCCTGGTACCTGCCTGCCTAGCCACAATGGTTAGTGAAGTGATCGAAACTCTAGGAGTCCGGGACTTCGGGACTCTGGAGGATTCAGTGTGTACTATTGTGGAGAGTCCAAAGGGTCCGAAGTGCCGTAGTAGATCCTAGTTGTTGGGGCAGAAAGGCACTTGGCAACAAATTGTTAACTCCAGGGAAAGGCCACTTCGAAAGAAAGTGGAGTTGGAGGAGCCAGAACTCTCGAAGGCCGGAGTGTCGGAGTTCATCTGAGTTGTCCGTCAGCAGAGGATAGGTGTCAACAGATCCTTCGCTTCAGAAGATAGCCACTTCGAGGAAAAGTGGTGTTGTGTGGGTTGATAACTCTTGAAGGCCGAAGCATCAGAGTTCATCGTGATCGTCAGACAAAGCAGGACGCGTGTCAGGAGATCCGACACTCCAGAGGTTTGTGGCATTGGAGACTCTGGAACTCCTGAAGCGTGGAGTCCCAAATTAAATCAAAGTCGTCGATGCTCTGAGGAAGCGTGGCGTAAGATCGCACGGTCCAGAGACTCTGGATGACTTGAGGAGAAGTGTTTCAGAATTCGCCGAAGTGTCGAAGTGCTGAAGTGACGAATTCCCCGTTGGCCTTCGTGTTAGACGAAGATTGAATCCATTCGTGGGATTGGACGATGGAGGAACTTCCACCGTGGATGAAGGAATTTGGAAGACAATGCGTGTGAGGTGGATTCACGTGGACACCACGTGGTCCTCAACCAATGAACGCCCAAAGAACTTTGGGAAGCCATAACTTGTAACCCAAAGCTCAGATTTGAGCCTGGTAGAAGTCATTAGAATGCTACGGGTAAGTAGAAGAGAGTGAAGACCTCAGATAGAGGATTTGAGATGTTAAGGAGAGAGAAATTTTGATGCCCCATCCCTAGGAAAGTTACTTAGGGGTCGAGTGTGTTACACTGTGTATATGGAAAGTAATTGGGCTCGAAGAAGAGTTAAGATAAGCTCGAGTTTAAAGCTGCAACAGAGTTACTTATAACTCTGTACTTGTGGGAAACTGACTTGGTAAGGTCATCACTTCACAATTAAAAGCAGGAATGAGACAATTCCAAAACACTATAATGCCAAAAGATATGACCAACACATGCCTAGACCAATTGAGACCTAACATGCTAGTGTGATAGAATGTAATATTAATAAAACAATTTTAGTTTTCAATTGACCATTCGATAGATATGCATATAGTCCAACCAACTGGCCCAATTGCTTAACATACACGTGTGACCTTACGAAGATGAGAGAGGTAGATTACCAAGCATTGTATGGCCCATACATCTTGCGCATGGTATCCAAAGAGCTCCATGACCTCTAGTTGAATTTTGAAATGATAATTTAGTTGAGGAAGGCAAGTACGACTTCAAGCTCAACGAAGTTCATTGTGTATGCATTTTCCAACCACCAATGATCTAAATCAATCTAGTTTTTGTTGTTCTTTGTATTCAAATTTATAAGCTCAACTACTAAATTTCAATGCCTATCTCATGATAACCTTTGATCTCAAATCTCAAAGTAAGATGAATGGTAGGAAATACATAGTTGTTGGCATTCAACAAGTACTAGCAAAATATTAAATTTTGAGTGAAACAATATAACTACAACTAGGAATTCTTCCTTAGAACTATTAACACACTCAACACAACACATTAAACATAAATAAGAATAACATATTGCACATCTATAATTTACACAAGAGTGAAATCAAACACACCATAAACACATAGATTTTACCCTGGACACCCAAATGAGAAAACCAACTTTGAATAGTTGCTCAAATTTCATTTCTCTAATCTTTGGTTAYAATGCACTTCATGGCCCTATGACATCCTCCCTCTTGACAAACAAAATGCCCTAAAARCCTTTTAAGARTAAGTTACAAGAAGATATAAGAGAGTTGGATAGTGKGAGAAGAGGTAATGAAAAATCCAAGAGAGTGACCTTTCATTTCCCATTCCTCATTTTACTCTCCTATTTTCATTTGTCTTCATCATTTACTTGTTTTATTTTCCTCTATTTTCTTTTATTTAATTGTCTCAATAAAAAATTTAACCCATTATTAATGTGTAATATTCTACTTTTAAATTTTATTATTTATAAAAAGGATTATTATTATTAATTTAAATGTATTATCTCATATAATAGTCCTCATATATTTTGAATTTCAATGTCACATAATAACTATATATATATATTCAATTTTTAAAAAGATTCTTTATATACATTTCTTCGGGATATTAGAAACTCGCTATCTCTTCTTGAAGTATCTCTTGCAAACATTTATGAGCAACATCTTTGAATTAAGTTCAAATATTTACGAGCAACAACTTTGAATTAAGCTAATATCATTTTCATGGTTTTGCAAGTTCATTCTTTATGGCTTTTTTATTGGTCATTAAATTTTACTTATAAATGCAAAATTTAGAAAGCAAATATACTATATGTAATCATGTTTGAATCCTTTATAAAATAGACGATAGACAATGATTATATAACATTGATTTATTAAAATTATGATCATGATTACGTCGAAAGGGTACACCTGTTGACAATGGGCAGATTTAATAGGGGTTTAGTGCTAATAAGTTTTCTATGGACATGATTAAATATGGCTGGAATATTCTTAGTAGTCACACAAAATAAATGGCTATGATTTCAATCATTAACTTCTTAGCTATTATAAAGACATCAGTTTATGTGTTTACTTTTTTACATTTACCTAATCATATTTAAAAATTACTTTGATAGTTCACT
>JASDQU010819883.1:37111-51571 GCA_032191745.1 Picea mariana
TAACCAAAGATTAGAGAAATGAAATTTGAGCAACTATTCAAAGTTGGTTTTCTCATTTGGGTGTCCAGGGTAAAATCTATGTGTTTATGGTGTGTTTGATTTCACTCTTGTGTAAATTATAGATGTGCAATATGTTATTCTTATTTATGTTTAATGTGTTGTGTTGAGTGTGTTAATAGTTCTAAGGAAGAATTCCTAGTTGTAGTTATATTGTTTCACTCAAAATTTAATATTTTGCTAGTACTTGTTGAATGCCAACAACTATGTATTTCCTACCATTCATCTTACTTTGAGATTTGAGATCAAAGGTTATCATGAGATAGGCATTGAAATTTAGTAGTTGAGCTTATAAATTTGAATACAAAGAACAACAAAAACTAGATTGATTTAGATCATTGGTGGTTGGAAAATGCATACACAATGAACTTCGTTGAGCTTGAAGTCGTACTTGCCTTCCTCAACTAAATTATCATTTCAAAATTCAACTAGAGGTCATGGAGCTCTTTGGATACCATGCGCAAGATGTATGGGCCATACAATGCTTGGTAATCTACCTCTCTCATCTTCGTAAGGTCACACGTGTATGTTAAGCAATTGGGCCAGTTGGTTGGACTATATGCATATCTATCGAATGGTCAATTGAAAACTAAAATTGTTTTATTAATATTACATTCTATCACACTAGCATGTTAGGTCTCAATTGGTCTAGGCATGTGTTGGTCATATCTTTTGGCATTATAGTGTTTTGGAATTGTCTCATTCCTGCTTTTAATTGTGAAGTGATGACCTTACCAAGTCAGTTTCCCACAAGTACAGAGTTATAAGTAACTCTGTTGCAGCTATAAACTCGAGCTTATCTTAACTCTTCTTCGAGCCCAATTACTTTCCATATACACAGTGTAACACACCCGACCCCTGAGTAACTTTCCTAGGGATGGGGCATCAAAATTTCTCTCTCCTTAACATCTCAAATCCTCTATCTGAGGTCTTCACTCTCTTCTACTTACCCGTAGCGTTCTAATGACTTCTACCAGGCTCAAATCCGAGCTTTGGGTTACAAGTTATGGCTTCCCAAATTTCTTTGGGCGTTCATTGGTTGAGGGCCACGTGGTGTCCATGTGAATCCACATCACACGCATTGTCTTCCAAATTCCTTCATCCACGGTAGAAGTTCCTCCACCGTCCAATCCCACGACTGGATTCAATCTTCGTCTAACATGTAGGTCAGTGGGGAATTCGGCACTTCAGCGCTTCGGCACTTCAGGGAATTCTGAAACACTTCTCCTCAAGTCATCCAGAGTGCCAAGTCTCTAGACCGCGCGATCTTACGCCACGCTTCCTCAAAGCGTCGACGACTCTGACTTAATTTGGGACTCCGCACTTCGGGAGTTCCAGAGTCTCCAATGCCACAAACCTCTGGAGTGTCAGATCTCCTGACACATGTCCTGCTTCGTCTGACGATCACGATGAACTCCGACGCTTCGGTCTTCAGGAGTTCTCGACCCACACAACACCACTTTTCCCCAAAGTGGCTATCTTCCGAAGCGAAGGATCTGTTGACACCTTTCCTCTGCTGACGGACGACTCAAATGAAATTTGACACTCCGGCCTTCGAGAGTTCTGGCTCCTCCAACTCCACTTTCTTCCGTAGTGGCTTTTCCCCGGAGTTAACAATTTGTTTCCATGTGCCTTTCTGCCCCAACGGCTAGGATCTACTATGGCACTTTGGACCCTTTGGACTCTCCACAATAGTACACAATGAATCCTCCAGAGTCCTGAAGTCCCAGACTCCTAGAGTTCTGATCACTTCACTAACCATTGTGGCTAGGTGGGCAGGTACCAGGGGCTAACACGTTGAAGGGCCAGCAGTGACATGCGCCCTCATTAGGGGGTGACATGTGTCACGTTCCAATAGGTATATAGGGTATGTGCTACGCACAAATCCAGGTGACACGTGGCACGTCAAACTTGGGTCCATGTCACCCTAGGTGATGTCATTGCACCACGTCACTCCAGACTGATCATCCTTCATGCCTTTCGATCTCGCGACCAAGGTAGGTCCACGTCACCCTAAGATCAACGGCCTCCGCTACTTCGTAACTTCGACGTTCGGGGATTTCATGGTGTAAACTTCTCCTTTCTCCGGAGTTGGCCAGTGCCGGGCCGACAACTGCCTAGATCTGACGATCCGAGGGTATCCGCGTAATCCCAAAGATCTACGGCTCGTAACTTCTTCTCAAGGGTCTCTTGGGTCCCGTTGTTGGGCCACTCCTAGAGGGAGATCTGTCATCCCAAAACACTCCGGTAAGAATACGTGGCACCTGCCTCAGGTCACCGATGTCCCCTTACCATGCCATTGGGTCGCCACACCTGGAAACATCGTCACTCGACACGTGGGCCCCCCACGTTCCCTCGACATCATACACGCGTCCCCACGATCGAACGGTCAAGAGGGGTCCCGAAGGATCCACAGATCCATGGTCCTGGTTACTTTGCGACTCTGGCCTTCAAGTGTTTTGGCTTTACTGCCACTCTGTTCTCCCAAAGAAAGACTTTGTCGAAGTACCGTGTACGGGTCCCTCCTCCTGAATGATCGGATGGTAGGTGGGGCTCCGAACAATCTCCCCAAATCTACAGCTCTCCTTTACTTTGTAACTTCGACGTTCGGGGAGTTTGATGCTAAAACATCTCCATCCTCTCGAAGTAGAACTTCGTTGAAGTAATCTTCGTGTAGATCCAACGGCTGAGGGGAACCTTGAACATTCTTGATCGGCAGTTCACGCTACTTCGCCATGGGTAGTTGGATCCTGGTTTAGACGGTAAGATAGGTTCACCTAGCCATTAGGGAAACCATTCATTGTCGGTCAACTTGTCGGTCACCGAATCTCCCAGTTACCTTCAGCCAATTTAAGGCTGGTAAGGTCAAAAATACTCTGAAGTCTCGTACTTCTGGAGTTCCGAAGCCAGGAGGACTTAGCTCCCTTAGGCTTAGACTAAGGTTCCTAAGTGTTGGTCATATGGGTCCTTCTGAACGGATCTCGTCTGCTCGTCTTCTAAACGAAGAGATCTCCCCTTTCAAATCTTGAACCTCTCTATCCTTCCTGAGCTTTATCATGAAATGGTTAAGGACTTGGGAATGATATCCTGGTCACACAGCAAGGAGTCTGAAGGAGATATCCTCTTCAGACGGACAAGGCCAGATAGATGCAATACTTTCTATCTCGGCCTTCCTACAGGTTTACGTCCCACGACACTTCGAGGGCTAAGCTGGGGCATATAGATGATCCATCAAAAGCATGAGTTCACAAGGAAATAAGTGCATACACATAACTTAACCATTCAATATAGAAACCATCTATAAATAAGTAAACACATGCATTCATCCATTATCACATTTTGATGCATAAGGTATAAAAACACTTATCAGAACCAGACGATGTGATGTGACTGCTGAAAGGGGTGCATGTTTCCACCCAACCATAGGCTCAGTCACTCCTAACGGATTTACCACTAGCCACCCCCGAGCTAGACCACGATGTTTTGAGATTGAATCTTTTCTTCCGGCTCAACGAAAGTTAGGGATGAAGGTTACTCTCCTTCTCCCGACACAATAATAGATAGGGACAAAGGTTACTCTCCTTTTCCCGGCTCAGTCATGGATAGGGACTGATCCAGGTGGATATTGGTGGCCACCCACCTATTCCAACTGGCTCCTCGTGTCCGTTTTTTTTCAACACGTCCTTTTGTACTGCTTTATAATTGTGAGTTCTACACTTCTGGGGTTGTCTGAATCTCCACACATTCTCCAGGTGGATAAGGGTGGCCTCTCGCCTAATCCAACTGGCTTATTTTGCATGTTTTCATGTCAGCACATCTTGTTGTACTTTCAGGGCTATTTTGGGGCCCTAAACGTTGTTTTTTGGGCTCGCCATAGTCAAGTTAGAGTCTGACGACTGAATATGTAGTTCTCTGAAAAACCTTTCCAATGGGCTATCACGCACCTAAAACGAAGGTCGTATGCAAAAGTTACGACCCTAGGAAGTTGAGGTACCAAATTACACCAACTTACCCGTAGGGCCCACATGACTTTTGGCGTTTCACCTTCTAGGGTTAGGTTTTTGGATGTCTATGGTTTTGGCATTCATGAGTAATATGAAAAGTACCTCTGGAGCCTCATTTTAATCCATTATGCTCAGACAGATTTGCATAGCATCCACATCTCTTCTCAGAGATAGTTATCACCATTCGACCGAGTTTCAGTTCTGCAGTTTTACAGTTTCAGCCTTTTTCATTATTTAACAGAATATATTGTTCACTGGATATTTGTGTTATTCTCCCTATCTCTGTTTTTATTGTATTCAGTCTGTTAATCAGTCTATTCCTCTCCTAAATAAGGATTAGTGGTATCAGAGTAGTCTACTCTTCATTTATTTTTCTTCATGCATGTCCCCAACAAGGTCCAGGTACAAGAAGTTGAGACTCGAACCAATCGAGCCATTACCAGATCGACCACGCCGAGGCCGACAACAACCCATGGGAGACGAAAAGAAAGATGATGGAGCAAGAGATCCTATTAAAATTTTGCTCGAAGAAGCCCTTGCGGGACAAAGGAATGAAATGATAGACAACTTCGCGCAGATCCTTCGATGATTGCCCACAGGAGAAGCATCTTGATCAAGCGGCCATGCAACCCCCTTCAAGGTACAGGTAAATTTTTATATTCCATTATTTGAAGGACTGATAGATGCGGATGTTGTAGATAAATGGTTGAATCTGCTCGAAGGATATTTTTCGATCCACAATTTTTTTGATAGGGAAAAGATCACTTCCGCACTCCTCAAGGTCATTCCCCATGTTAAATACTGGTGGGATACTTACTCTGAGCAAAGGGCCATGGAGGAATCAGCAATTTTTGTGGTGGCCCCTACATGGGATTCCTTCCAAGACGCCATTAAAGAACAATACTACCTTGTTGGAAGCTACGAGGACCAGTACACAAGATGGATCATCCTACGTCAAGAAAGGGACCAGATAGTGCCAAAATTCACCAATATTTTCCATACCCTACGCACTAAATTGGGTATCAAAGATTCTGAGCATCATCTGGTGCTCAAATATTGCGGTTGTTTGCATAGATACATTCAAACAGAAATGGAATTCCTGGACATCACCTCATTGGGAACGGATTATAGATACATTGTCAAGATTGAGCAAAAATTTAAGCAAAAACAACGAGAGTTTGGATCTGTAAACCCCTCACAGCCGAAGCAGAGAAAAGGAAACCCCAACCCACACAGCAAGGTACCAAGTCGATATGGTCACCCTCAGGACAAGCTGTCCAAGAAGCAACACAAGAATGGCAATGGGAAGACGAAGAAGGACACGGGAAAATGGTGTTAGTACCATAAAAGTTCTTGGCACAACACCGACAAATGTCGCTCCAAGCAGTCCCTCGTGGTCGAGCTGAAGGATTCCGAGTCAGAGGACGATTATGATTTCGAGTCAAATCTTGAAGGAGGGAAGCGGATTATCGATGTTGAACCCAATGCCACGATCGCTACCACTAAATTCTGGCCAAGTGAACTAGAAGAACCAGAGGAAGGGGAAAGCCTCTTTCGCTCACAAATGTGGGTCAAGGGGGCTTTGATTCATTTCATTGTCGATAGCGGTAGTCAGAAGAACTTGATTTCAATAGAGGTCAGCAAGCAGCTGGACCTGCCAACGACACCGTACCCACATTCATACACCATTGGTTGGCTTCGTCAAGGAATAGATCTTTGTGTCAGCCAACAGTGTCGTCTACCCTACGACATCAAGCCTTTCAAAGATGAGGTATTGTGTGATATTGCTCCCCTTGAAGTTTGTGATGTTATTTTAGGACAACCATATTTGTGGAAGTCTCATGTTGTGTATGAGTCTAGACCCCGCAGTTTTATTATTACTTTGGGTAGACAATTGTACAGGATCCCAGAGGTGGCACCAACTACTGTTATTTCTTTAATCTCTGCTAAGCAATGTAGTAAGGTCATTTCACAGACCAAGAATTTCGTATTCTTTGTGATCCGTGCTCATAGTAAGCAGAAGGTCGCCGCCACATCTGTGGCCTCTACACAATGCCTCTCTTTGCAGTAGAAGCAAGTGGACGGGATCGTGGAATAATACAAAGACATCTTCACTCACCTACAGGGGTACCGACACACTGCCAAGTCAAGCATCCCATTAATCTGAACCCCGACGTACCTCTACCTAATGGGCCAGTATATCGGCACTCGTTGATGGAGAATGATGAAATCAGGCGTTAGATCCAAGAGCTTATTCAAAAGGGGCACATCAGACCCAGCTCCTCCCCTTGCGGAAGCTCGATTGTACTAGTGCAGAAGAAGGACAGGACTTGGTGACTCTGCATTGATTATAGAGCCTTAAACAAAATAACAGTCAGGAACCACTACCCCATTCCCAGGATTGATGACCTTCTTGACCAACTCAAGGGGGAAAAGTTCTTCAGCAAGATTTACCTAAAGTCTGGCTACCACCAGGTTCTCATCGAACCAATTGATGTCTGGAAGACAACCTTCAAGTCTAAACAAGGTCTCTACGAATGGCTCGTCATGCCCTTTGGCTTAACAAATGCACCAACCACTTTCATGAGGTTGATGGATGATGTATTGAGACCCTTCAACAACTCCTTTGTGGTAGTATATTTGGATGACATCCTCATCTTCAGCAGAACGTGGGAGGAGAACATGCAACATATTTAGCAGGTTTTGAGCACTCTGCAACAGCACAAGCTTTATGCTAACTTGGAAAACTGTTCTTTTGGCATGAACAGGGTTCAATACCTGTGCTACATTGTTGATGAGCATGGGGTACATGTTGATCCAGCTAAGATCCAAGTCATCCATGACTGGCCAGCCCCGACCACATTGACCGAGCTTCGAAGCTTCTTGGGACTAGCCAATTTCTATCGACGGTTCGTGTTGGGATTCTCCCATATTGCATGGGCCCTCAGCCAGGTGACCAAGGGTGGTGGTAGGGCCAATTTCGTGTGGGGGAAGGAGAAACAACAAGCATTCGATGATCTAAAACATCGCTTGTGCTCAGCTCCAGTACTCTCCCTGCCTGATCTGCAACGACCATTTGAGATTGAGACTAATGCATCTGACTATGTTGTGGGTGCAGTTCTCACTCAGCATGGGCATCATGTGGCATACCATAGTGAGACACTCTCTGATACTGTCCGGAAATACCCCACCTATGAAAAGGAAATGTATTCCATTGTACAAGCCTGTCGTCAATGGAAACATTACATTTTGGGGAAAGAGACGATCATACACACTGATCACAAGCCTCTGCAGTTCATACAGACACAGGGGAAATTGCATAACGACCGCAATTAGAAGTGGTCCACCTACCTACAACAGTTCCATATCAACATCAAGTATAAGACAGGTATCTCCAATCATGTCGTTGACTGCCTTAGTCGACCTCTTATGGCTGCACTCACAACTGTGCTCCAGTCCAGTGGACATGAAGCATCAGAGTGGCCCCAACTTTATCCGCAAGATCTGGACTTCGCCACCACATATCATCTCTTGGGTATAGGCGCCACTGTCACTGATTTTCACATTCAGGACAAACTCTTATGCTACCTAGGCCATCTTTGTGTTCCTACAAGAAAGCGTGCAAAGATGATTTGGGAAGCCCATTACAGATGGGTGGCAGGACATTTTGGCGTAGAGAAAACTGTGGAGGTTCTTCAGAAACATTTTTATTGGCCTAAACTTCGACAGGACGTTAGCTAGTATATCAGATCTTGCACTGTCTGCAAAATTGCCAAGCCAACCTTCAATAAGCAAGGCTTATACACCCCTCTTCCTATTCCCGAGAAGCCGTGGGAATCCATCTCAATGGATTACATGTCTAGTTTACCGTACACCAAGCACGAGAATGACTGCGTGTTTGTGGTCGTCAATTGGTTTTTGAAGATGGCCATCGTCACAACCTGTAAGAAGAATGTCACAGCGGAAGACACTGCCAAGCTCTTCTTCGAACGACTTTGGGTCCACTTTAAGATACCACAGACCATCATCTCCGACTGAAACAGCAATTTCCTCAACACCTTTTGGTTGATTCTCTAGTCTATGTTGGACACCAAGCTCACAAAATCCACTGTTTTTCACCCCCAGACCGATGGCCAAACTGAGGTCGTCAATCAGATGATTGTGCACATCCTATGCATGTACAATTCTAAGCATCCCCATACATGGGACGAGAGTCTCCCATATGTCCAACACAGCTACAACAGGGCTCTCCATAGTTCTACCAACCATAGTCCATTTTAGGTGGGTCTAGGATTCCAACACTTGGGATCCATTGATGTTTCACTTCCTCTTTCCCCTGCACAGGTAAACTCTTCCTCTGATCAGTATGTGATTGACAAAGCCACCAGATTCATTGAGCAGATTCAACACATCCGCCAACAGGTCCAAGAGATTTTGCAGAAATCCAATGCTAAGTACAAGCAGTGCCATGATCAACACAGGGTACCACACCAATTTCAAATTGGCGACAAAGGTTGGTTACATTTGTAGAAGGAGCGTCTCATCGGGCCCCATCTGAAGCTTCACCCACTTTGTTATGGGCCTTACACTATCACCAAGTATATGGGTAGCAATGCTTTTGAGCTCAACACTCCACCCTTCCTTGGTCTGCATCCATTATTCAATGTGGACCTCCTTCGACCATATTTTCCATCGTTATTGGACACCTCTGAGATCACCGAACACCTGACACCAATAGATCTCAACCCTGACTGCATGGAACAAGCATCCACTGATCAGATCGTGCACACACAGGTCAAGGGCACTCGCCAGCAGCGGATCCAGCTTTATCGAGTTGTCAAGGCAAGGCAACTCCTACACCAAGGCAAGTGGCTCACTCGGGGACAAATCTAGTAGAACTTTCCTCACCTGATGGGGGAACTCAACGCAATGGATACCATTGCTTCCTAAGGGGGGAGGATTGATCTAGGTGGATATTGGTGGCCATCCACCTATTCCAACTGGCTCCTCGTGTCCATTTTTGTTCAGCATGTCGTTTTGTACTACTTTATAATTGTGAGTTCTACACTTTTGGGGCTGTATGAATCCCCACACATTCTCTAGGTGGATACGGGTGGCCTCTCGCTTAATCCAACTAGTTTATTTTGTATGTTTTCATGTCAGCACATCTTGTTGTACTTTCAAGGTTGTTTTGGGGCCCTAAATGTTGATTTTTTGGATTGCCACAGTCAGACTATAGACAGAGTCAGATTTTGATGGTGGAATATGTATTTCTCTGAAAGACCTTTCCAACGGGCTATTACATGCCTAAAACAAAGGTCGTATGCAAAAGTTACGACCCTGGGAAGTTGAGGTATCAAATTACACCAACTTGCCCATAGGGCCCACGTGACTTTTGGCCTTTCACCTTCTAGGGTTACGTTTTTGGATGTCTAGGGTTTTGGAATTCTTGAGTAATATGAAAAGGGTCGATGGATCCTCATTGTAATCCATTCTGCTCAGACGGATGCACGTAGCAGCTACATCTCTTCTCAGAGATAGCTACTGCCATTCGAGCAAGTTTAAGTTCTGTAGTTTTACAGTTTCAACCTATTTCGTTATTTAATAGAAGATATTGTTCACTGGATATTTTTGTTATTCTCCCTATCTCTGTGCTTATTGTATTCAGTCTGTTAATCAGTTTGTTCCTCTCATAAATCCGGATCAGGGACGAAGGTTACTCTCCTTCTTCCGACTCAGTCTCTATTTCCTGCGATCAAAACTCACTTTTTTTCAAAGTTCTTCCTCGAACCCGAGAGCTTAGTCTCTTGTCTCTACACTCTTCGCAGGTCTTCCTCTGCCCACCACACCTTCCGATATAAATTATACCTCAAGGTAGAGACAAATGTCCAACAATAAGATATGCTATACTAATCCACCCAAATCTCTAGTTGCAACACTAGCACAAGAGCACAACCTATAGAAAAGGAAGAAGCTATGAAATGCATTATTACATAATAATCCATCAAATCCCGATTGGTTCAAATGCACTAATACCCTATGATCAAATCTCCAACAACCAACCCTTTGCTCATCTTTATCTATTGTTTAAATACAGAATGGGGATAGTGATCATGTTTGACTATGTCAAATAGATCCATTTTCATTACAATATTTTTAATTAGACTAAATCTTCTATGACAAAGTCATAAATGATATTTCTTTCATTTAAAAATAATATTTCCCCTTTGTTTCGACAATAGGGTCTTGGGCCCATTACTTATTTTATAGAGACAGCTTTTTTTTGGCTACACCATCGGAAGCTTTTCTTCCTTTAATTCAAACTATAGTTTGCATTGCTTTCAAATCCAATATCAAAGTAATTTGTTCAACAATAATGTTTTTATGATCTATAGAACTACGCCTTTATAACTTTGAATTCTAGAACTATGACCTATGGAACTATGACCCCAGGAACTACACCCATATACCTAGTATACTAGGTATATGTATATGTGTCAATATATATACTTAGTATATATGACGGTATATATACTTAGTATATATACTGGTATATATATTAGGTATATATGTCAGTATATATAATTAGTATATATGTAGGTATATATACTTAGTATATATATCGGTATATATATTAGGTATATATACAAGTATATGTATAGGTATATATACAAGTATATGTACAAGTATATATACTTAGTGTATATGAGTATATATACTACCCCCTATATAACTATGACCTCTGGAACTATGACCTCTAGAACTACGCCCTGTAGAACTATGACCTGTGGAACTGTGACCTGTGGAACTACGCCCTCTGGAACTATGACATGTGGAACTACGCCCTCTAGAACTAAGCCCTCTAGAACTATGACCTCTGGAATTGTGACCTCTGGAACTACGCCCTCTAGAACTATGACCTCTGGAACTACGCCCTCTAGAACTACACCCTTTGGAACTATGACTTGTGGAACTACATCCTCTGGAACTACACCCTCTGGAACTACACCCTCTGGAACTATGACCTATGGAACTACGCCCTCTGGAACTACGCCCTTTGGAACTATGACCTCTGGAACTACGCCCTCTGGAACTATGTCCTCTGAAACTATGACCTCTGGAACTATGACCTATAGAACTACGCCCTGTGGAACTATGACCTGTGAAATTGTGACATGTGGAACTATGACCTGTGGAACTATGCCCTCCAAAACTATGACCTGTAGAACTGTGACTTGTGGAACTACGCCCTCTGGAACTATGACCTGTGGAACTACACCATCTGGAACTATGACCTGTGGAACTACGCCCTCTGGAACTATGCCCTCTGGAACTACGCCCTTTGGAACTATGACCTGTGGAACTATGAACTGTGGAACTGTGACTTGTGGAACTACGCCCTCTGGAACTATGACCTCTAGAACTATGACCTCTAGAAATATGTCCTCTAGAACTACACCCTGTAGAATTATGACCTCTAGAACTACGCCCTGTAGATCTATGACCTGTGGAACTGTGATTTGTGGAACTATGACCTATGGAACTACACCCTCTGGAACTATGACCTATGGAACTACGCCCTCTAGAACTAGGCCATCTGAAACTATGACCTGTGGAATTGTGACCTCTGGAACTATGACCTCTGGAACTACGCCCTCTGGAACTTCTCCCTTTCAAACTATGACCAGTGGAACTACGCCCTTTGGAACTATGACGTCACTCTGGAACTATACCCTTTGGAACTACGCCCTCTAGAATTATGACCTCTAGAACTACGCCCTGTGGAACTATGACCTATAAAACTCTAACATGTGGAACTATGACCTATGGTACTACGCCCTCCAAAACTATGACCTGTGGAACTTTGACCAATGGAACTACGCCCTCTGGAACTATGACCTGTGGAACTGTGACTTGTGGAACTACACCCTCTGGAACTATGACCTCTAGAACTACGCCATCTGGAACTATGACCTGTGGAATTGTGAACTATGGAACTATGACCTATGGAACTACGCCTTCAGGAACTATGACCTGTGGAACTATGCCCTCTGGAACAATGACCTGTGGAACTATGCCCTCTGGAACAATGACTTGTGGAACTATGCCCTCTGGAACTACACCCTCTGAAACTATGACCTCTGGAACTATGACCTCTAGAACTATGCCCTATGGAACTATGACCTGTGGAACTGTGACATGTGGAACTATGACCTGTGGAACTACGCCCTCCAGAACTATGACCTGTGGAACTTTGACCTATGGAACTATGACCTGTGAAAGTGTGACTTGTGGAACTATGCCCTATGGAACTATGACCTCTGGAACTACACCCTCTGGAACTATGACCTCTGGAACTACACCCTCTGGAAATATGACCTGTGGAACTATGCCCTCTGGAACTATGACATGTGGAACTATGCCCTCTGGAACTACGCCCTCTGGAACTATGACCTATGGAACTGTGACTTGTGGAATACGCATTTTAGAACTCTAACCTCTGAAACTATGACCTCTAGAACTATGTCCTCTAGAACTACGCCATGTAAAACTATGACCTCTAGAACTACGCCCTGTAGATCTATGACTTGTGGAACTGTGACCTGTGGAACTATGACTTGTGGAACTATGAACTATGGAACTACGCCCTCTAGAACTATGACCTATGGAACTAGGCCCTGTGGAACTATGACCTCTGGAACTACGCCCTCTGGAACTTTTCCTTCTCCCTTTAGAACTATGACATGTGGAACTACGCCCTCTAAAACTATGACGTCACACTGGAACTACACCCTCTGTAAATACGCCCTTTGGAACTATGACCTCTGGAACTACGCCCTCTGGAACTATGACCTCTAAAACTACGCCCTCTGGAACTATGACCTCTGGAACTACGCCCTCCAGAACTATGACCTGTGGAACTTTGACCCGTGGAACTATGCCCTCTGGAACTATGACCTGTGGAACTGTGCGACTTGTGGAACTATGCCCTCTAGAACTATGGCCTCTAGAACTATGCCATCTGGAACTATGACCTGTGGAATTGTGAACTGTGGAACTATGACCTATGGAACTATGCCCTCTGGAACTATGACCTGTGGAACTACGCCCTCTGGAACTATGACCTGTGGAACTATGCCCTCTGGAGCAACGCCCTCTGGAACTATGACCTGTAGAACTATGACCTGTGCAACTGTGACTGTGACTTGTGGAACTATGCCCTCTGGAACTATGACCTCTGGAACTCTGACCTCTAGAACTACGCCCTGTAGAACTATGACCTGTGGAACTGTGACCCGTGTAACTATGACCTGTGGAACTACGCCCTCTGGAACTATGACCTGTGGAACTACGCTCTCTGGAACTATGACCTGTGGAAGTATGCCCTCTGGAACTATGACTTGTGGAACTACACCCTCTGGAACTATGCCCTCTGGAATTATGACTTGTGGAACTAAGCCCTCTAGAACTAGGCCCTCTGGAACTATGACCTGTGGAATTGTGACCTGTGGAACTATGACCTATGGAAATACGCCCTCTGGAACTATGACCTCTAGAAATACGCCCTCTGAAACTACGCCCTTTGGAACTATGACCTGTGGAACTATGCCCTTTGGAACTATGACCCGTGGAACTATGCCCTCTGAAACTACGCCCTTTGGAACTATGACCTCTAGAACTACGCCCTCTGGAACTACACCCTCTGCAACTATAACCTCATGAGCTATGACCTCTGGAACTATGACCTCTAGAACTACGCCCTGTGAAACTATGACCTGTAGAACTGTGACATGTGGAACTACGCCATCCAAAACTGTGACCTGTGGAACTACGCCCTCTAGAACTATGACCTGTGGAACTGTGACTTGTGGAACTACGCCCTCTGGAACTATGACCTCTGGAACTATGACCTCTAGAACTACGCCCTCTGGAACTATGACCTGTGGAATTGTGACCTGTGGAACTATGACCTATGGAACTACGCCCTCTGGAACTATGACCTGTGGAACTATGCCCTCTGAAACTACACCCTCTGGAACTATGACCTGTGGAACTGTGACTTGTGGAACTACACCCTCTGGAACTATGATCTCTGGAACTCTAACTGCTAGAACTACGCCCTATAGAACTATGACCTGTGGAACTTGTTATAACCCTATATATCATAGGATCATTTGTTGACTGGAAATTTTTCACTCTGGGTGTATATGTTTGCAAATAATATTTCACCTCTACAAATTATTTTCAAGGGAAGCAACGCACCAAACCCTCAAAAAGTCATTAAGCCTAAGTTTTGCCTCATATAATGCATTCGCACCTGGAGAATAAAGAACGCGCTTAGATTGACGGTCGATCTAGCGGCGTGTAGATCAACGGCTGACAGTGGATTCCATACCCC
>JASDQU010819883.1:67458-81724 GCA_032191745.1 Picea mariana
AATTGCTCTGGCCCTTAACACCGCAAAGAACAGTATCACGTACTGTGCCAAAGAAACACAACATATTAAGCTATCATCTCATGAAATAACCTGGAAGATCATATAATAATGACCGTGCATTTGCCCTTAAACACCCCAGAACACGTAGAAACGAAAACATAGCATGGAACTTTACCTCAATAGAGTTAGGAAATGTGAGAGCCACCACGTCCCCGGTTCCAATCCCGGCGTTTCTTAACTTGGCGGCACATCTATTTACAAGCCTTTGCAGCTCCCTGTATGTAACTTCGAATTTCCCAGACACAATGAGAGCCTTGTGTTGGGGAAACTTGTCCCAGGCATTGTTTATAAGCGCACTCAGAATCAGGGGACGAACTTCTCCTTTGCCTGCCATTGAATGAGAATCCGCAAAAGTTTATGAGAACACAGAATATCAGGCAGAGAAAAATGATAACCCTCCTGATAGAATAACAATTTTGTAAAACCCCGGCAGCACAAAAAGAATGAATTTTTCTCTGTTAACAGGGAGGCAAATCAAATAACAATGATATATCTTGACCTGAATTGAACGGAATCATTGCAGGGGCACGCTCCTTCCTGGTTGCGTTTCTTTGAGCTCTCTGGTTTTCTTTGTAGTCGGATAGACCAGCATTGAACATAAAAACGACCTGGCGTGGAAATTTTGAAAAAACTTGAAAAGGTGGAGGGCAGGCGGTGAAATTTTGAAAATTTTTGAAACGGTGGAGGGAGGGCACGAGCAGCAGCATTAAAGCCTGCATCTCCCTATGTCAGCTGGCTCAAAAGTCGAAAGGAAAGGTTACGCATATGACTTCGCTGGCATGGACGACATAAACTAACGGTAACGCCGTTTTGGGGTGTAGAGTTTCCGTCTGCCGAAGTATGTAGTGGCGGGAGTCAGCTATCTGCGGTGGTCGGAGTCGGCGATCGGCAAAGGTTCATTTCGTTTGCCCTTTAGCCTACGCCGTTATCCAAATCCGATGGGGTGTCTGACGTATGCATTCCACGTGGTGATACAAATATGATGGGATGTCTAACGTAGATGAATTCCAAATGTGTATTGAGGTATCCGGATCCCGTGGGGTGTCTGACGTAGATGAATTCCAGATGAATATGTGTTATCCAAATCCGATGGGGTGTCTGACTTAGATAGATTCGAGATGAATTCAGGATTTTAATAATATAAAGTAACAGATTTTCTCCACCTGGCTCATAGCCCCACAATCTCCTCAAATCTACGTGCAAAAGACTTGGTGAAAGTCTCATCATAAACAATTTATTTATATATTCTCATATACATGTGGGATAAATAAATAAAAACGCATAGGTGAAATCCCAGACAATGTGGCAACCAAATCGCTCTGAGAATGTAAATGAATTTTTTGCACAGTTTCGCTAAAAAAAAAACCCCACAATTTTCTAAGAGAATTAGCACGAAATTGTTGTGAATGAACCACCGAATTGCTGCTAAAAAGGGCCTTGAAATTACTGGATATGACCACGCTTTTTTTCCCCAGAAAATATGGCCAAGAAATTGTATTTAAGGAGCATGAAATCACAATGATGGTGGGACATCAGATTTCTGAATTAAAACTCATGAATTTACAGCAAGGAAAGGGCCACGATTTGCAATTAAAATCCCTACAACTTTGATGAAAATTGGGCCACGAAATTACAGTGAAAAAGCCACGAATTTACAGTGGAAGGAATGAATGATTTCACTGTAAATATGACCAATAAACGACAGTGGAAAGAGAACAAATTTGTCAACTATTCGGGCCACGAAATAACAATGGTAAAATCCCCATCGAATTACTGAAAGGAGGCAGAAAATCATAGAAAGTCGAGGCACAGATGGGTTCTTATTAGTCCATGCAAATGGTGGTCTAAACCAAATGAAAATTGAGATCTGTGACATGGTTGTTGTTGCAAGAACAGTTAATGCAAATCTTGTTCCTCCTTCTTGGGATCAAAACTCCTTTTGGACCAATTCAAGTGACTTTGAAGATATATTTGATTGGAATCATTTTATTGAAACATTGAAAGAAGATGTCAGAATTGTGAAGATCTCAATCGACATCTTATGCAAAAATTGAGCCTTTGCAAAAATATCCAACATATTAAAGAATAAATTCTCCCCTTGTTGAAGAAGAAAAAGGTTATACACTTCACTCATACAGATTCGTGACTTGAAAATAATGGACTTCGTAATTCCATTCAAAAACTGAGATGCCATACAAACTATCAAGCCTTGAGATACAAAAAATCTATATAAGAGCTTGGGAAGAAATTGGTGGCTAGTATGAAAAAGAATGAGAAGCCTTATGTTATCACATATAGTTGTCAAGGGCAGTAGGTCGTCCAAGTTGTTCGGGGAAATAAGTTTCGGGAGTTTCGAAGTGAGAAGTGTGTGGAAGTTCCGAAGCCCAAACTCCCGAAATAATCTGAGTCATAAAAAACTGAGGACGCATGGAGGCAGATCCCTTGCTTCAGAGTTCGACACTCCGGAGAATTGTGGGAGTTAAACATTGCAAAGTTCCGAAGGCCCGAAGTGAATCTGAGTCGTTGATCAACAAGAGCCACATGTCGTCAGATCCATAGCTCCGGGTAAAAGCACAAAAGGTAAGCAAGATTTGAGTTTTGATTTTCTCAGAGCTCGGAGGCCCGAAGTAGATCTCGGTTGTCAATTTGAAAAGGGAAGATCTGATCCATCAATCTAAAAGGTGCCAGAGTTGGGTTGTTGATCAGGAAGCTTCATCTCAGATCACAAGATCAATGATCACGCTCCATTGTGGGGTCGGAAGGTGCACACATTTTAAAATCTCAGGAGCGGTCCACAATCGGAACCGTGGTTTTTAGAAAGGGACGCGTGGAGGTTCATGGTGAATTGAGGGGACAAAAACAATTTGCTTTTAGACCGCCCTTAGTAGTGCCTGCAATCGTGCAATTGCGTAGGGTCATGGCCCTAGGTCACATTGAAGATGGAGCAATGGAGAGGAGTTGCGCCAAAGGCCGAAAGCACTCGTATTTGGTCACAGAAGAATATCTGCTTGGCCTCGAGGCGTCGAGATTGACTCGAAGAATTCATGGGCACCGCCTGAAACATTCATGGGTGTCAGGCCTCATCCTGATCCCGATGAAGGCAGTTATTGAAGATGGGGGTGACAGTTGAGACCTCGTCTCACCCCATAAATGGAAAACATGCAGAGAGTGACCGTAAATGCAGACTCTCAATCTAAAGCTTCCTTATGGACATATTTTCCTGTAAAGCACATGACTACGTCTGGCTCGCATCTGACATGAGGAGGCCTACACAATCTGACAGAGCAGGCACCGACTAAAAGCATTAATGTAGTGGTCCGATCACACTCCTGGTGGTTGCAACATTTCTGAGTATATATAGGCAGTTTTAGTATTTTGTTATGGTTGATGGTTAAGCTAGGCTCTCTTATTGTAATATTTTGATGAAGAACACTGATTCTCTAGTTATGTAACTTGATTTGAGACTTCTTGATTAATCTAAGTCAGTTTTCTTCTTCCATCTTATTTTCTTCTGATACTGAGAGAGTTCATGATTGAATGATTCACATGGATTGTTGTAATTGTATTATGATGAATGTTTGATTATAGTGTTGTTATAATGTCTTTTAGTTTCCTTGAAAATTTGAATTCACGAGAATCTTGTGTTTGAGTTTTTTCCTCCTTAGGCTACTGGAAGACCTGATGTCCATAGCAGACCTCTACACTTTCTCACTAAAGTCTTCCTCCTATTCACCTTTACTTCAACTTACTGACTGAAGTTGATACAAGACCTCAATTGCTTTTGCATGCTAGCCCGGATTTTCTGAGTTGGAACATTATTATCTCGAATCTTATCCATTTGACCCCCTTAAAACTCATTTACATTTACTGTATAAACTGATGGGTACTGGGCTTATCCTCATTACAGTCTGAGGGTGATTCCTAGTGCTAACATAAATGGCACCATTGCCGGGGATGGATTTGAGAAGATTGAAGAGCTCCCTGGGAAGAACGACATAGATCCAACTCTTGATGGTAGACAAGAGAGGGATACATAAATTGACTATAATCATCTAGTTGACGAATCCACACCAGAGACTCCACTGGGGAGGATCCTATTGACAAAAAGATGAAGGGAATGACTAGGTATCAACTTATGATCTTTCTTCATGAACTTATGTTGTTCTTTATCAGCTCATTTTTTTTTTCCCTTCACATATAAAGAGGACCATATTTTTTTTTGTTTATTCGATTGATCACCAGCCTTCCTTTATATATCCATCCTTGGAAGAAGCAGACCTGCTTTCTGACTGTGTTGTAGATGCTAATATTATATCCTCAGCTCAGCCTACTCATAAAGATGAGCTTCATATTGAAACCCCTCCTGAACTCAATCACCCTTGCAACTCTAGGGAGGTTGAAACTGATCCACAACCTCCTCAAATCTCATCACATCGTGTTGTTACTGTTGAGCCTTGCCATCGGTTTGTTAAGCCTCATATTCAACCCACTAGTTTTCAAACTAGAATCAGAGAAAAGTTGTTTAAACCTTTAAAGCTTCCATATAATCTTCATCCTTATCCTCTTGATTTCTTTAAGTACTTTCCTCATTTTTCTGGAGAGGATCATGTTACAGCTGAGAGGCATGTGGAGGATTTCGAGAATTTTATTGATCAATTTGAGATAGTTCATGAGGATGTTACCATGAGATTGTTTTCCAAATCCTTGTTAGGAGATGTTGTTGTATGGTTTAAGGGTTTGGGATATGATTCCATTAGTTCTTGGGTTGAGCTATACAATGTTTTTTTAAAGTGGTGGGGTGAGAACAAGTCCCTTGATCAGTACTGGAATGATTTTAATGCCTTGAGGAGAGGGGAAGAGGAAGCCTTGGCTGTATTCAACATGAAGTTTTACAGTGTTTATCATAGTATGCCTATAGAGATTAGACCCACAAAGACTGCTTCCATGGTGTACTATGTCATGGCTCATCATTCAGAGCTTGTCCTTCTCCTGAGAGAAAGGAAATTTACATCTTTATCACAGTTATTCATGGATGTTGAGGAAGTAGAGGAGAACCTCCGAGCTTGTGGCATGATTCAAAGTCAGTATCATCTCATCTCTGAACGTAAGGCAATTTTTACCTGCTGTCCCTAAGAAGAAAATATTGTGTATAATTTTGTCTTCAACACAAGTTATAATGTGGATAATGTGTATGAACAGCTAGAAGCAACAATTACTACTGTTTCTAAAATGGATATTTTTAACAGTTATATTCTTGATGAAATTACTGTTTTAAAGGTTGATCATAGACATGAAAGGCAACCCATTTTTGATTGATATTCTAGTGATGATGAGCAGCAAGCTTATCTTATATTTGATCACTATGACAACAATAAGGATGATGTAGAAGTTGGCCTTGTCACAAAAGACACAACTCGAGAGTTTGGCCATGAGTAGCCCTTAGTTGAGGCATGTGAAGAGATCGTTTATACATAGCCAGAAGTAAATCAACAGTCATCAGTGGATCAACAGCCTCCTATGTCCAACCTTCTTCCACTTGTACCTACAGTTCACATCAAGCAACTTTTTGACCACAAATGCCTGTGGTTGTCATTCAATCAAGTGTGCCTATAGGGGACATCAAGGCAACTGTCAGCAGCTTTGAAACAGTGAAGGTAACCTTTCATAAGTTAATTATGTGTTGCCTTCGGTTTCATGACCCTGTCGATGAGTACATAAAGTTACACTTTTCAAATGCTTTGGAGCATGCATGCCTGATCTTTTTATCAACATTTGAAGGTAGTATGGGTGATCATAAGAATGAACTAGTCAGCTGTCACACTTTCCTTGTCTTTTATGGATCATTTGTAGTGAATCGAAGGATTCAGTTATCAAACAATTTGAATGGCTATGGTGAAAGTTTTCTTTCACCTAGCATTTTGTAAAATTCAATTAGCTTAGGTTGTGTACATAAATAAGCTCCCTTAGGAGCAGGTGTGTTTGCTTTCATTTTTAGAATAGTGTACTTGTCGGCCTGTTTTCTTCAGTAGGATGTTTTTTTTAGCATGACTCCATAGCCCAATGCAGAAGGTGACTGGAACTACTTGTTCTTGGCATCTTGCAGGGAGCATGCCATACCCTATGGAGCCAAATGTTATCACATATAGTTGTCAAGGGCAATAGGTTGTCCAAGTTGTTCGGGGAAATAAGCTTTGGGAATTTCATAGTGAGAAGTGTGTGGAAGTGTCGAAGCCCGAAATCCCGAAATAATCTGAGCCATCAAAAGCTAAGGACACATGGAGGCAGATCCCTCGCTTTGGAGTTCAATGCTTCGGACAATTGTGGTAGTTAAACATTACAAAGTCTCGAAGGCCCGAAGTGAATCTGAGTTGTTGATCAGCAAGAGCCATGTGTCATTAAATCCATAGCTCCGGATAAAAGCATAAAAGGTAAGCAAGATTTGAGTTTTGATTTTCTCGGAGCCCAGAGGCCCGAAGTAGATTTTGGTCGTCGATTTGAAAAGGGAAGATCTGATCCATCAATCTAAAAGGTGCTAGAGTTGGGCCATTGATCATGAAGCATCATCTCATATCACAAGATCAATGGTCGTGCTCCATTGCAGGGTCGAAAGGACACACATTTTAAAATCTCAGGGGCAAGCCGCAATCAGAATCGTGGTTTTTTGAAAGGGACATTTGGCGGTTCATGGTGAATTGTGGAGACAAAAGCGATTTGCTTTCAGACCACCCTTGGTAGCGCCCAAAATCGTGCAATTGCATAGGTTCATGGCCCTAGGTCACATTGAATATGGAGCGATGGAGAGGAGTTGCTCCAAAGGTCGAAAGCACCTGTATTTGGTCACAAAAGAAGATCTTCTTGGCCTCAAGGCATCGGGATTGACTTGAAGAAGTCGTGGGCACCGCCTGAAACATTCATGGGTGTCAGGCCTCATCTCGATCCCAATGAAGGTAGTTATTGAAGATGGGGGTGGAAGTTGAGACCTCATCTCACCCCATAAATGGGAAACATGCAGAGAGTGACCGTAAAGGCATACTGGCAATCTGAAGCTTCCTTATGGACAAATTTTCCTGTAAAACACATAACTTCTCCTGACTCGCATATGACATGAGGAAGCCTTCAAAATATGATAGAGTAGGCGCCGATTGAAAGCGTTAATGTAGTGGTCTGATCACAGTCCTGGTGGTTGCAACATTTCTAAGTATATATAGGCAATTTTTGTATTTTGTTATGGTCGATGGTTGAACTAGGCTCCCTTATTGCAATATTTTGATGAATAACATTGGTTCTTTGGTTATGTAACTTGATTTGAGACTTCTTGATTAATCTAAGTTAGCTTTCTTCTTCCATCTTATTTGCCTTTGATACTAAGAGAGTTCATGATTGGCTGATTCACATGGATTGTTGTAACTGTATTATGATGAATGTTTGATTGTAGTGATGTTATAATGTCTTTCAATTTCCTTCAAAATTTGAATTCAAGAGAATCTTGTGTTTGAGTTTTTTCCTCCTTAGGCTGCTGGAAGACCTGATGTCCATAGAAGACCTCTACACTTTCTCACCAAAGTCTTCCTCCTATTCACCTTTAATCCAACTTACTGATTTAAGTTGATACAAGACCTCAATTGCTTGTGCATGCCAACCCAAATTTTTTGAGTTGGAACATTATTATCTCGAGTCTTATCCATTTGACCCCTTTAAAAATCATTTACATTTACTGTATAAAATGATGGGTATAGGGCTTATCCTCATTACAATATGAGGGTGATTCCTAGTGCTAACACCTTACATTGCTCTTTACCTAAAATATGAGGAGAAAATAGAAAAATACAAAACATGACAAAGAGAGGGAGAAAGATAGAAATTGAGAAAGAGGCCAGGAGTTCACTCAATGCTAGATTCAGGAAATACATAAGCGATCCTAAAAAAAAAGACCAGGTGACTTATCCTGTCAATGTAACATGGGCACATAATTTGAATACAGTTGCTCTTGCATTATATGAAAAATCAAGACATGGGATCTTGTTCCTAGACTTGGAATACTTCATCCAGCAGAAAATTTAACAATCTTGGAAATTGGTGAACTTGTGTCCTCTCCTATAATTCAAAGGGTCATGTTTTGACTGAAAATTTAATTAAAGAAACAAAGGAGTTAATAATTCAAATAGGAAGTGTTGGTGTTGGATGTTCTCAAATTTTATCTGACATGCAAGAATTCAAGGATGCCAATCAAGGTTGTATTTTAGAATATTTTGTCAAATGGTACTTCCTACCTGATTGGAGTGAAGCTGAAGAAAATCATCTTTCTGATGACACCAATGTTAATGATGAAGGAAACAAAATGTAAATATTGGAGTGAAGTTGAAGTAGATCATCTTTCTGATGACACCAATGTTAATCATGAAGGAAAAAAAAATGTAAAGATTTATTTAGGATTTAACAACTTTTCTAATCTCCTAAAATAATGAAATCAAGGATTCCACTAACGCATAATTTCTATTTTAATTATTTTTCAATCATTTTAGTAAAATGAAAACAAAATCCTAAAGAAAAGGGAATGAGTTGGTGGATATTTTCATTTTCTCTTTATTGTTTTTCATGAGAATCCTTCATTACTTCATTTTCTCAAATATTTATATTAATGATTGTATTAAAATGATTTTTTGTAGGAAGAGGGAAAATGAGGAAACTTGTAACAATGAAAATTATTTGAGAGGGTTTTGGATTTGTTTTGAGTTGATTTTCCAAATTCTTGAGGAAGAAATATTGAAGCATGAGAATAAAAGGGAAGTGTTTGTAACCATAGAGGAGGAGAAGAAATGGAGGAGGAGGATTGATATAAAAGAAGAGTAAAGTTTCAATATATGGGATCGGAATTTATGTTCAAGAGGATAAAAATTTTGATATTATTCTTGTATATTTGTATCAGGTTGGAAGGAGGCTACAATATTTTATCTTTCTGATATAATTTTTTATCGAGGAAAGATATTTTTTTTTTATCAAGGAAAGAGATTGATTTGGCTGGTGGAGAGAATTCTTGCTAACACGAATTCTTTTCAAAGGAATTCATGCCACAGACTACAAAACTTTATATTGAATCTGTATATTGTTATCAACTTTAATAATAAAGTGGAAGGCTGGATATTTTCAGAGAAATCTATTACGGTTGTATTTTTCTACATCATTGTGAATATACAAGTGTATCATTCATGTTTTTATGTGAAACTATTTTCACAATTCATTTAAATTCTTCAATTTGATCATAGATTAGATACGAGAGTATGTTTGTTGGATTTTTTTAGTAATTATTTATTCGAAAAATAATGATATATATAATTGTGCTTAATATATTTAATATATTTTTAAATAAGTGAATTATTTCTTTATATTCAATGAACTATCCTTTACTCTCGTGTCTGATTTTAATATATTCACTACTAACTTGGACAAGTAGGATAGATCTTACATATTTAGAATCATTGATGGATTTTAAGGTGGAATTCCGGCCCACATACCGATGGAAATCACTACACCAAAAAAATAAAATCTAATTGACAGTTGTCATCAGGCGATTCTCCCTTATTGTTGGTAGGAATTTTTTGACTATCAACAAAGAATGTTTTGACCATCAACAAAAACCTCTATCAAAATATCATTTATAGATTACTAAATACCTTATTAATTAAAAATAAGGAATCTAGTTCACAAGTACATTTATATGTCAACCCAAGGCTTGTATGCTTATGAGGTGTTGTGCAAAATATGTGCAATTCTAAAAAAAAAAAATATTTAAAATTTAAACGTTAATATGTTGTTGCTTCCCTAACTTGAAATTCGATTCTACTTTTAGAAAACAAATAATTAAAGTATACAAAGTAGAAATCATAATAGCTAAAAGCAAAGTGTAATATATATATTATAGGTTAGTAGAACACACGTATGTTCAATGTTCTGCAACAACACACTATACACTGTTTAGTAGAATATATATACGAATTCACTTAATCTACAACAATCAATAAAAATTATGAATAATAATGTAAACAAGGGTAGTTGCAGAGCAACAAGTCCCTGCTAAGAAGGCAGAAATATCACTTCCCTAAAGTCAGGGACTTGCTGCTCCGATATTCGTAGACAAGTCTCCAAATCTGAGTGTTATTGCTCTGATATTCGTAGACAAGTCTCCGATATTGATTATGATAGAAACAAAAGTTCTGAGAGTCTTTCAAAAAGAATTTCCATTGATATTTTTGTTACTTGCATCATCAAAATACTCTTTCTTAAAGTCTTGCCATGATGGAATATATGATTTCCAAAGACTATACTTCTTAGATATGTGTATAACATCCGGTTGCCTGTCTCCATGTTCTAACTGAGTGAAAGGAAAACCATAAGGGTCATACTGAATGTTTGTGCTCCTTCAGAATACAAAATTTAGTTGGCCTTTCATGGCCATTTGACATAGATAATAGATTGAATTTACAAAGGCGGTGTTGCCAAATCGCATAGAGACATTGTATGAGCACGAAAGTTTGCCCCTTTAAGAATTCACTGAAGCTCATTTTCTTTCACTTGTCTGTAGTTGCCTCAATTAGTTTTGCCTCCTCCAAGCCAAAATATTGATGCAACCTTATAGCTCGACTTCCAATCTGATGCTTTGAGTTATTCATAGAACATTAATTTTGATGAGGGTTGTCAGCAAGAAGCATAATTTCCTCACCAGGCCTTTCCTGCCTTCATTTTACATAGCAGTATTGTATTCTCTTTTAATTAAAAATGACTAGCTCTCCATAGGTCTGAGTATCTATGCCGTGAAAAAGTTGTGAAGGGAGCCTTCTCAAGTGATGTGTGTCGATCTCATGGTTCTCAGTCTTTCCTCCATATGTCATACCAAGATTTTGCATGGGAAGTATGTGGGTGACTGGCTCTACCTTTATCACTGCATTTGGTTTAGAGTATAGCAACATAATGTCTTGATTATTATCAGAAATTGATTGCAAACCATTCTAGTATTTTCTGGTTCCCACAGAGTCATGATTTCCCCTGCAATAGAGCACAGGTTCCGACAACAAGCATTTTGATTTTGAGATGGTCAAGCTCAGGGATCAAACCTAATTCCATTCTTATTAGCTACCCACATTCTAAATTTGGCTTGGAAGGAGCACACCGTCCACTTCCGGTTACTTGGGGAACTAGGGTTTCAACCACGCAGGCAGCTTGCTTTATGCCACTATATTTTACTCAAGTCAATTATCTATTTTATGGACTCGATGAAAATGCAACGACCTTATTTTTGATATCTGTATAACTTTTTGCAACTGTATTTTATTAAAAAGGTGAAACAAAGGTTTCACAACTCTATAATGTTTCTTTTTTTAAATCTGTGGTCAAAAATCACACTTCCAATCTCTCTCATTTTTAACAACCATGCAGATTGACTGTAATTTTGGAAGAAGAATATATCATACAACAACAAAAAGTAGCATTTAGCTCAGAAGATGTAGAGCTTCCATAGGTGTGGTTAAGGAACCGTTCTCTATATCCAAAACAAGCAAAAAGAAAAAAGAGTGATAATTTTACTGTTGTTGGTGGGGGAGTAAGCTTCGTGTTTCAGGCGTGCGCGAGGGGGTTTGGTTTCAGAGTGGTTTCAGAGTGAAGTGGGAAGCGATGTTGAGGTGTGATATATGGACAATCATGACTACTATTACCCGTAAACACCAAGGCCTTGAAACACTCGACCAATCAGGTCAGGTCTCTGCAGGGGTCATCGCTGGGAGGTCTTTGCTCGAAGGTCTTTACTGAGAGCTGATAGCCAATGGGAATAGCTAATAGCCACTGTATTCATTTCTAGTAATAGCTAAAAGGTGCTCATCAATAAAAGGGAATTGAAACGTGAAAATCTCTTGACTTCCAACCAGATAGCTGCGATGCGAATCGACCCCTTCCATGTTCGTTCCAGAGCTCTCTCTATGGAGACAATTTGGAGAAGCTTGTCCACTTAGCCCTTAGCGAAGACATGAAAATTTGTCGTTTACACAGAAGGATTTACTATGATTTTGACAGAACTTGGCAATTTTCTGATCTCTTCGAAGACTTGCCAATGAACGAAATTGTCTGGGATGAAAGGCTGGCGGGTGAAGCTTGGACACTTCAATCCCGAAAAGATGGGGCTAAAGAGGTGCGTCAACCATCGTATTTTTCCCTCTGGTAGTGAATCCAAGCATCTTTGCCTCACTCTTGCAAGCGTGCATCTTTTCCTCGCTCTTGCAGGCGTGCACCAAAGGCGAGCAGAAGGTAAGAAATGAAAAGTTCATAAAAGTCCCTTTTCAAAGAAATCTTTGCCTCTCTATTTCAAGTGTGTGTCTTTTCCTTTCTCTTGCAGGTGTGCCCTCGCTCTTGCAGTCATGCACTAGAGGCATTGCCTCACTCTTGCAGGTGTGCCCTCACTCTTGTAGGCATGCACCAAAGGCGAGCAGAAGGTAAGAAATGAAAATTTGATGGTAGGCGTGCATATTTGCTTCGTTCTTGTAGGCGTGCACCAGAGGCGAGCAAATGGTAAGAAATGAAAAGTTGATAGAAGGCCTTCTTTTGATGCTCATGATGGGGAGTGAGAAATGCATGCAAGTGACCAAGTGCGGGGCATGCAAGTGACCAAGTTCCGCTGTGAGACACCAACACCAAAGCCACGTCCAGAGATTGTAGGGGGTTATGGACTTTATGCGTACAAAGATATTTAATGTTTGAGAATTAATGCTAAGTTGAAACTTAGCATTAATTCACCTTGCTTGCTTCATATGCACTTTATTTGTTTCAAATCCTTAGTTCCCTATGGGGTGAAATCATGAAGGTGGGTTACACTTTTGCTTGTTTTATGACAAAAAAAACTGTATTTTCACAAGTTATTCAACTTCCGACATATAAAAGTATTTTTTTTATTTAGAATTTCACTTTACAGTAAAAACAAAACTTGTGAAGAATTGTGTTAGATTTCTAATGACTATTTTTCAATTTTTTTTTATCATGATTTGATATGTCAAATTGACAATTGTTTAACAGTATGTTTCTTAAACACGAAATGAATGATAATGAGTTACTTATTTCTGCAACAATGTTTTTTTTATTAAACTTATGTTTTGAAGAAACAAAATATACTGCAGCAATCTACAGAGACTCTATTTTATTATGACTATCATTTTGAATTTAACGGATGAATATTATAATTTCTAGAATTTTTTGAAGTTGACCAAGCTGAAAACGTTGCAGAGTTTACATACATGTTTTTCTACACCTCGTATCTATCTTAATTTTTACATAAAACTAAAATCTAAAAACACTCTTTTGAAAAGAACAGTTTAAGGATTATGAATATATTTTTTTCAAATTTTTCACTATATATTTTTTGAGATACCGATATTTCATTTCACCGAATCATAATGTCTGCTGAAAAGATTATGTAGTGAGTTTTTTAAAAAATTAAAGAAAATTAGATAAAAATAACGAAAATGAAAACAAATTATACGAATTGAAAGTAGATTCAATTTTGAAAATGCTGGTGTCATGTTTGAAACCAAATTCTCAATGTTTGTAGGTGTCCGCAACCTCTGAAGTTTGCCTATTCTTGGGGCATTTCTCTGGTTTCGGTCTTCAGTGCCAATTTCATGTTTTCGGCCGAAAAAGTTTTTTTTCGGCCGAAAGAATAAAATTTAACGGAATCTGTTAAATTAAACGATTTCCCTATCTTTTGGCCGAAAGAATAATTCTTTCGGCCGAAACGATGTACAACGAAATCCGATCGTCGGAAAATATGAAACGAGACGTCGTATACGTTTGAAAATATGAAACGACACGTCGTTTAAGTTCTTTTCGCGCCAAATGGTATAAATAGGATTGCAACCGAACAAATTTAACACAATCCATCACATGAAGAAAAAGATATGAGCTTGAGGATAAGGATTTCAAAGCACTTCTCTTACTGATTGTCACTATATTCTTTTCTTTTTTTCTTTATTCCCTCTGTTCCATAGTCTTAATCGAAGGATCAATATCGATACATGGTGGTTTTTTAAAACACTTCAACAAAATTTCGAATCATCTTTTTGGTTTTTGTTGAATAAGGTAAATGATGTTTGTTCAAGTTTTTATTGGAATAACAATTTATGGGTTGAAAGATAAATATTCAGCATTTTTTCAAGCTGAAGTCTTTGTTGAA
>JASDQU010819885.1:44749-59140 GCA_032191745.1 Picea mariana
TTAAGCTAGCCGTACCTTTTGACTTCAAGAGGAAGAGGACGTCCCAAGCCTAGGTTATCTACACCTAGGGTCGTTTTCTTTTAGGGTTTGATGAAAGAGCCTTGCCTTAGCAACACTCTCCCTCTTTAAACTCTCTTGTCTTGACTTTGCTTTTCATTGAGCTAGCTATTTGTCGGGAAGGAGGAGAGAGCACGAGGCCTTGCTTTAGCAACACCGGAGTGAGCCTCTCTCCTCTAGGGTTCTGTCTTTGAGGCCCTGCTTTAGCAGCACCTTGAAACCTTTCCCTCTAGTTCTTTGGAATCTCGTCCCCTTCAACTTGTGCATCCTTCACTTTCTAACTCCATTTAACCCTAAGGCACTGATCTTAGACCTCCAAGGTTGAAGTGAAATTGACCTAATAACTCTCAAACTTCTTTCAAAATTGAAACCCTAACTAACTGCTAACCCTAAGTTGCTGACGTCACACTTGAATATTTCATCTTTATGCAACAACGTCTTGTTTAAGGAGCAATTGAATGGTGATTTAGGCATTAATTGATAGTGTGTTGATTTGTTACATTGAATGCCGTGTCATTTCAATATCTATTGAGGAAGTGATATTATTTGCATTGCTATATTGATAAACATTGACTTCGTCAATATTTATAGTCATAATTGCTTATTTAAATATCAGATAGTCTTATGAAGTACTAACCCATTGAATTGTAGCTTGCATACATTGGTTTGCTGTTGCTTTGTTCCAGGCAGGTGTTCTTCATTGGGGATTCACTTTATTATTGGTTGTTTAGCCGGGATTATCTGTTTTGGTGGTGACCTATGAAGGGGGAACTTTACCTTTGTCCTTTTAACCTTTTCCTCTTCAAAACCCCAGGTCATCGGGGACGTCTCCCCTGGGCCTTACCTCTCTAAAGAGAAAGAACCTTCCCATCGAGGTGACATTGGGTGGGATAGGTTCCTGTTACGCCAGTTTGGACCTCTACCTTATAGCCAAATGACCCAGCTACAAACTGTGCGATAACAGGGCCCTAGATCTCGGCTAGGGCCTTTTCCATCCTTCCGGAGAATGGCTCTTGCAACTGCTTTAAATTCAACAAATTCACTTGGTGTGTCCTTGGGGGCAAGTTTCGAGTCAAGGTGCTGTCACTCGATCCTCAACTTTTCCGTCTAGGCCAACTCCTAGCGAAGCCAAGGGGGGTAGTCCCTATGAAAATAAATCTAAGGCTTTTCTAAACTGAGAAAGAAAAAGACACTTAATCTAGGAATTTATTGCTTAAAATAAAATTAGATCATTTAACACTTAGCATTTATCATCATCATAAAAAATACTTTGCTCATAAGACATTCATAAATCAAAGGATACAATATCTGCAAGACTTAAGGGCATAAAAGAAATTTAGACAAGATGCATAAGTGTAACTGCTCACATAAGATAAATAAATGTACTTTTTAACCAGTGCCTTAAAAGGAGTCGTGGGCAGTGTAGATCGAAGATTTTATTAAGGTAAATTTTGTATTTAGTTAGTAAAGAGTGTTTGGCCCCTTAGGAAGTTTGTTCTCTGCTTGGACTTGCTGAGAGTTTACCGAAACCCGATGGTCTCACCAGTAAACTTAGCAAAAGTGCTGGATGTACAACACGGTAAACCATCTTACTTCGCAGGTCACTTTTAGGCTTTTTCCTCCCAATGAACTAACAACTTAAGAGATTGTCCTATTAAACTATCAAGGTTCAATTACTCGATAAAGTTTGAAATAGATAGATCACACACCCTGCTTTGTAAATAAAGTACTTGCACAAACACTTGAAAGTTTAAAGATGGAATTGCAACAACTAAATTTATGTACCCTGCGTTGTAGTTGTGAAAAGATTTACAAGATACTTTTGGAAATTTGAACACTGTTGCAAGACTGATTAAAAAAAAAGGAAAGTACTTGAAGCAAAGCTAACTCAGCATGCATGATAGATTGAGATTTGGTTAACATGCATAAAATTAGAGTGTTTGTAGTGTGTTTGATGTACTTGACTTGTGTGTTTGATTACTAGATTTTAAGCATGCATCAACCACAAAAGGAAACCAAACCAACAACACAAATCCCCCTAACAGGGATGGAGAAATTGGGCACAAAGGGCCCACTTTTATTGCACTATTACAGCAAAGAACCAGTGTTCTCTTTGAGCTTTTAGCTCTTTAGAAAGAGAGGGATCCTTATAATTGGATTGTTTAGAGAAATACAAGAAAGAGATAGAAAAAAGGAAAACTTCGTTTGATGAAGTTAAAACCCCCTGGGGTGTCCCGAGAGCCTTGATTTTGCTCAAAATTGGCAGAATCTCCTCTTGGACCTGTTATTGCTCAATAAAACAACAAACAAATGAAGTTAGAAAATGACGAAAATAAGTTTTAAACAACAAAAAATTTATCAAATTTTTTTTTTTTTTGGAAAAATTTCTAAGGCAAAAATTAATATTTTTGGGGACTTTTGACACTTAAAGAAAACCTAACCTAGGCTCTCTTCAGTGACTTCTGTCTGTTGTTTTAAAACAACAAACATAAAACCTCTAAACAACTTGATAAAGAAGTTAAAACCAAGCAATGACTTTGATCTAAGTTCTAGGTGAAAAAAACCAAAAAATTGCTTAAAACTTGACTAGATCTACTCTTTGAAATTGACAAATTATAATTTAGATTTAGAAAACAATGCATGCAGCCTTTAGATGTTTAAAATGAAGTTTAGAATTATTCTAAGCAGCATGCAATCAAAGAAAAAGATAGGGGAAAGAAGTTTATCAATTTTCTGAGTTTCCGCTTGAGCCTGAAACTTTTGGGCTATGGGGTTCTCTTGATGTGAAGAAGAGGGAGCTCGATCTTTGAATCTCTTGGACGATGACGGTCGAAACAACCACCTGCCAATCCTCCAAGTTTGAGGAACCTGCAACTATATACTTCAATCCTGCAACAAAATTGTTAAAGGTCTTCCCTACACAACAAAGCTCAAACATGCATGTTAGTTTAACCGAAAACACAACATGCAATGTAAAAGTCTATGAGATAAAAAAGAAACAAAATAAATCAAACTAGATTAATCTTATCCTACTGTATGATAGCATACCTTCAAAGCCTTACAACTTAATCACAAAACTGAATTATAAGATACATGTTACCTCATGAAAGAATTTGCATGAGATCAAAGCATCCACACATTTGAGTCCACATCAAAATAACTCCAAAGTCTTTATTATTCCAAAATGATTACAACAATAGTACAAATACTTGCCCAAGACTGAACTCACTCAATGAGGGGGGTCGACCCTGCTTAAATAGCTTTTGAGGTGATACTTCCAAAGGAGATGTGCTAGGGTTAGGGTTTAGGAATGCGTGGGTGATGAGGGAGTGGCGCACTAGTGAAGGGAGAGATACGTGGGAGTGAATAGGAGATGAGTCTAGTGGATGTGCAGTGATGGAGGGTGATGTGGAGTGAAGGCGAGTGATGGGAGGTGAGAGTGGGAGTGAGGGGTGAGTGATGGGGTAGTTAGGGAAGGCATGGGCCATTAGGAGATGCGCCATGCTCTAGGAATGCACCACCTAGGAAATGGGGTCGAGTTCCCACATTGGGATCTCCCCCTAACTCCATGTCACCTCAATCAAGTCGACCCTACCTCAGTTAAACTCGCCCAAGGCCTCCAGTCAACTGAGGACACGGAAAACATGTTTCAATCATGTTCCCCAGTTCTCCTAAAATTTAGGAGATTAATTTAATTACCCATTTTCCGTATTTTTCGAGTAAATTTGATTTTTTAGTGATAATAATCACTTTTTTGTCTCAAAAGATGGGAAATAGGCGTTTACGTGATACTCTGGACTGGAAAATGACTGTAAATATGGCATCTGACAATGTTTGATGCCATATTTTTTACATTTATTGACTCAGAATTAATAAATTCCATTTTTGCAGGAATTTAATTAATTCACTGAAAACTTAAAAAAAACCTATCAAACCTAGCCGCAATTTCCAAATGACTCAATCAATATGTCCTAGTATGAGCTCATATATATTTAGAGACTAGACATTGGATTTTCCATGCCAAGACCTGATCGCCAGTACATACTTTGGCTCTGGAGCTAGTCTTCTGAGTGAAAAAACTTAGAAATTATTTAATCGCTCACTAAAGCAAGCAGAAAAAATAATTAACAAGTAGAAAAAAACACTCCAAAGTATGTGCTCACTCCTGGTCTTAGATGGCCAATAGCCTTTTACAATATCTCATACTTAGGACATTTATTACAATGGTGGAAATGCGGAAAAAAGGGGTCTTTTACAAGGCCGACTGAACTTTGAACTCTACAAATATGAGCACTGATTGCTCATTCTCTGGTGGCTCTTCAGGAAATCCAGCTTGTGCAAACTGGTGGATAACAAAGAGATAAACAAATACTCAAGTGAATGACCCTCACTAGAACACCTTAGCACCCACAAAGTTGTCAACAAATAAACTGTCACAAGCGAAGTGTCTAGGAAGGTGTAAAAGTGGTATGCTATTCATCAAGCCAAATGATCCATCATATAAACTTGTATTTGTTTGACATGTGTGATGAAGATGCCAATTGATGACAATACATGATGCAAAGGCCTCCAAATAGAAAAAACTATGTCTTGAAAACCATCATACTCCAAACACAGCCTACTTGAGTAGGATCTTCATCTTGGATCAAAATCTTCATGCTATATGAGGGGTAACACCTAGCTCCATACGGGACATGCACTCTACTCGAGAGTGTATGAGAACTAGAACCTGTATATACTTGCTACAACTCGACATGAAAGAGGTGAGAACATGTGGTGGCCCGGTGGGATAGGTCAAGACTCTCACCCAGAAACCCCACATAGGAAATAAAACCAATAATCCAATGTTCATAATGTTCAATATAACAAAACTGCTCTAAGATAAGACATGAGTTGAAATGTCAAAGGGAAAAGAAAAGTAAATATTACACTTATGTCCAAAATGACTTATTTCCCTATTCTACTACTCATACGGTCTTATTTAGTCTATACTATTATGGCACTTGCCATTAGAATAATATATTTTGAGATATTGCCCATTTACAGGCAATGGCAGCTTTTCTCCATCCAAGTGACCGAGCCACAATTTGTTGAACTTTCCATGCTTTCTCAGCTTCTTGTGTCTTCGATCCCACATAAGTACCATGTCAACTTTCTGTATCATCCTCGAACAGGCCTTCCGATCAAACTTCCCTTTGACATTTTCTTATTTTTTTCTAACTGGTTGAAGGCATCTCTGTGGTTCTCTTCGAGCTCGACTAATTGATCTATTTGTTAGATTTCAAAGTGCACCCAGACTCGGTGCACACACACCTCAGGTCTGGTCTAGGTTCTCAACAACACACACATAAATCACACATTCTGAACTGTGAACATAAACACACTGAGATGCCTAACTACTTAGCACAGCGGAAAAAAATAGACCAACAATTGAATCATACACAGGTACAGAGGAATTTAATGCCCAAAATAATTATTCTTAAACTCAGAACAAGGGGCTCCCGTACCAGGGACAATGGCCCAATTCTTACAAAAGAAAAATACCAAAATACTTACAAGACCACTGCAGAAACCCTCCTTGGTTTCTGTGCCAAATTCTGGTGAACTGAGGCTGATGGTTAGGGCATCCCTTGCCCCCTCAAACCCTCCACTGCCTCTGCAACTTAACACTAGCTGGAGTCTTTACACAGGTCCTTCTCCTTCTGCTGTTCTGGTTGTGACAACCCTCAATGGCTGTCCCAAAACTGTCCCAGAAAGCTACTGTCTTGGTCCACCAACCTGCCCAGAACTTGCTGCTGTTCCAGCCCTCTGAGCTGTCCAAAATCTGCAGCTAGGGTAGCTATTCCAGCCCTCAAAGCTGCTCAGAATTTGCCCCTTACTGCTGTAGGTTACCTCTGGTCATATGGATGGCTATGGGGTGAGGGTCTGAGCCCTCCCTGCTCCCCTCAACTCTCCTTTACTTGTACCAGCCCTCACACAGCCTTAACACAGCCCTTAACACAGGTCTGCTACAAGATACAACAACCTACCACAAGCTGCCTCAGACTGTCCCAAGACTTGCTGACTGTGTCATCCCTTAAGCTGCCTCAACTCTGCTGACTCAGCCCTATTCTCTGCGGCTTAACTGGCTGTAGCAGCCCTACATACCTGTGGCTGTCCTCCTACAGCAGACCGAGCCCTTCATCGCACAGTGGCAGCCTTCTTCCTTGCTGCGGCAGCCTTCCTTCACTAGGCTGAGCCTTCCTAGACCCCTGCTGCTGTCCTACTCTTGCTGTGGCAGCCTCCCTCTAGCTGGCTGAGCCTCACACAAGCTGCAGCTAGGCTTCTCCTAGCAGGCCAAGCCTCTCCTAGGCTGCGGCCTGCTCTCCCTTGGCTGCCAGCTACCACACGGATCTGTGGCTAGGCTCCTTCCACTAGGCCGAGTCTCCTGCTGCCCTACTCGGTCTTCCTCATCAATAGAACCTGCCCAAAACACAGAAGTCTGCAGCAGAACTGAGGCCTATTGGCCCCTCTCCATGGCTGGCTGAAGTAACCAAGACTCACCTCTCAAGAATGAGAATGTCACCATCACAATAAAAATGAATGTGACATCACCTTATCTCCTTTATATACAGCTCTAAGGGTGAGTAAAAGCCCTTCAAGTATCTCAACATTAAATTAGAATATTTTATTCAGACATGTGGGTGTGAAGCCCCAACATGTGGGTGTGAGACCCCAACACAAGCCCACAAGGCCCATCAACTAGCCCATGAAGCCCCGACTCCATTCCAAGGGCGTTTTCTCCGAAACGAAAGTGCAACGTGGTGTCAACGATGATTCCCACTTGCTTGACACCAAGGGCTCTTGTGGGAATACCTCCCGAAGCTACAAAACATCAACACTATTCTTGCCTGAACTGCTTCTTGTTTTGATGTGAAGTGCTGCAACAACTGATGCACCGGAATATTGAGATGAATAGGCAGGGTGACATTCATTCCATACTCCAGTTCAAATGGGTTTTAACTTTTTACCTCATTGCTTCCTTCTTTGTAATCCGCTCAGCCCATAAGGCATATTTTAGCTTGCTATCCCAACTCTTTTTATTATCACCCACAATCTTTTTAATTATGGTCATCGGGTTCTTGTTATTGGACTTCGCCAGTCTATTTCCTTGTGGGTAATAGTTTGATGAATGAGACAAAACATTGCCATGATTGAAATAGAATGTCTACAATTCTCGGAACTGAAAGCTTGGCATTATCTGTTGTTATTTCCGTTGGAATTCCAAATCTTGTTAATATCTTATCTTCTAAGAATTCCATCACCACCTTATTAGTTGCCTTCTTTGTGAGGACTGCTTCAACCCATCTCATGAAATAGTCTGTGGTAGTGTTTATCCATTTAAAACTGTTGCTGGAATTCCCTTTGAATTCTCCAATAAAGTCAAGACCCCACTATTGAAATGGTGCTTCCACTACCACGGGTTTTAATGGCAATGCTGCCAATTTTTGTTTTCTGACAAAGAGTTGACATGGATGACATGCTCCCAGAAAGAGATGGACATCTTCCAAATTACCGGGCCAATTCTATCCCGCTCTTAGAATCTTATGAGGAGTTGTTCTTGCTGCATAATGCCCACCACAAAATCCACCATGAGTTTCATTGCCTCAATTTCATCAACACATCTAAGAACCAATCCTTTTGGATTTCTTCAGCCTAAACCTTCTTGAATCAGAGAATATTTAGCAGCCTTTAGTCTTAAAGCTCTCTTCTTGTGATCTATCAAATGATTAGGACATGACAAATTCTTCAGGTAGAACACAATATCCTTATACCAATCATGATGTTGAAGATCATCAATAACTGCTAAAACCATATCTGTATCACTTTCATTTCCCATGTTCAAGGCCTTTTCATTTCCCTCTGTTAACCATTTAGCAACACCTTGACCCTTCACTAGCTTAGTTGGCTTTATCTCCTATCATACCTCGTGATATCCATTTTCCTCTTTTTCGTAAACAATCTTGCTGTGGTAATATATCTTTCACAGTTTTTTTCCAAGGAAATCCTCACGGAAAACCCTTCAAGTACTTCCCCATGATCCATGGATGGTAACCGGGTTAATTGTTGGCCCTGTTAATGAAGCCTAACCTTGAGGGGATTATGAGAGTTGAACCCGTGTCCTCCCCAATTCACCGTGGGAGAGATCTCACCTCTGGCTCATGACCACTTGAGCCAACCCTCGGGGCTAATATATCTTCCACAGTGGCATGAGGAACATAAGCAATTATTCGAGAATATCCCACATATCCTCTGAAATGCTTCAAATCCTAAACCAAAGCATAAGCTTGCTTTTCTATGATGTTGTAATTCAATTTTGCCTCTCTTAAGCTCTTACTAATGAATGCTCTTGGTTGCTCAAAATTTTGATCATTTTTTTGCAACAATAGCCCAAAAATACTGTCTTTTGAAGTAAACAAGAAAATATGAAATTTCTTAGAATAATCGAAACTTACCAACACGGGAGCTATTGTGATTTCCTCTTTAATTTGATGGAAGGCTTGCCTCCTTTCATCATTCCAACCAAAAACACTATCCTTCTTAAAACGTTTTTGAAATGGGCTTAACAATTTCTTCAAGGTTTGGCACAAACCTTTGAATGAAATTGACCCTGCCAAAGAATCACTGCACAACCTGTTTACTTGTAGGCAAAGGCACTTGTTGTATGCCACGAATCCTTTTTGGATCGATTTTTATTTTTTCCTTAGAAATAATGTGACAAAGCAATTTTCCCTCATCTACTCCAAAACCAACTTCTTGGGATTCAATGATATACCATATTTCTTGTGCCTCTCAAAAACTTTCCTGAGATGATGGACATGCACACTCATGTCTTTAGACAAAATTGTCAGATCATCTTGATAAATCTCAATGATTTTTCCCATAATATCCTTAAATGCAAAGTCCATACCCCTCTAGAATGTTGATCTAGCATTTAAAAGACCAAAGGGCATCTTGAGATATTCAAATGTTCCCGAGGGTTTGGTAAAGGCCGTCTTATACTGATCCTCCTCCTTAACCTTTATTTGATTGTAACTTAATAATCCATCCAACATTGACATCATTACCGACCCTTTTACCTTCTATAGCAGATGATCCATATTGGGACGGGGAAAATTATCCTTCAATAATAATTGATTCAGGTTACTGAATTCTACACATATTCGTATCTCACCATTCTTCTTTCTTATAGGAGCCAAATTAGCTACCCAGGTTGATTCCTTGTAGGAGCTATGATATTCTAACATCTTTTGCAACTCTTTTTGTATCATTGGTGCCAACTGTTAAAATAATGAGCTTGATAGTAAACTGTAAGGAATTCTTTAAATTCCGACTGTACTTTGAAATTAGCTTAATATGAATCACAAAGCATAATCAAGGCTGAATAGGGAAAACCATGTAGTTTTACCAGCATGTAAATTCGCACCACATGTACCCTGGGGAAACCCTATACAGGGAGAAAAACCCCAACAAACAATTTCCTTTAATTGCAAAGATAATGTATGACCACTTACAAAATATCCACCATGAAAATTCTGCTCTTAAAGAGCTTGCCAAGTTGACTCTGACCTGATTGTGTAACTAAGAGACCTTGCTGATATCTAAATTCCTGTTACAGATTAGCACTGAAGATGTATCTCTGTTGCCTTCAATGACTGAGATACGCTGCCTCTTATGGACTGATATATCAGCTCTGATATGGACTGTTATTGTTGTCTCTATTGGACTGATCTACAGCCTTTTCTTGGACTGATATCTGCCTCTGTTATGCACTGATATATCACTCTGCTTCCTCACCCATATGCAGCATAACAATTGTATAGAAAAGAGGGTTGATCTCTTGCTTAAATAGGAGTGGAGAGGTAGAGAGGAGATGGCTCGAAATAGCCTAAGTGAATGCATGTGTTTACAACTGAACTTAACTCAACAACCAGATTTAGAACTGAACTGTAACACTTCAGTTAGGACTCGACCTTGACTGGACATGCATGCAAACTACTCAGCATGCACATGACATGCATGCATGCAACATGCGACGTGCAACATGCAACATGAAATATGAGACATGCAACTTTATGCAACTATGCAACTTTATGCAATTTGACTTTTACAACTTGTCCTTTTACAATTTGAGTTCAACAACTCATTCAACTTGACTCTTAACATGGTAATCAAATTTCTTCATGGTGGATGGTGTTACACGTGCCAACGCACTAGATCAATACATTTACATCATTTGCAATATCAGGAAATTGTTTGTTTCTAGCTCATAGGAATTTTATGTTCAACCTAACTTTTGCTAGATGCCTTGACTTTTGCTCATGGCTCACAAGGCTTGACTAGGCTCATAGAGGTTGTACGTTCCTCTTGACTTTTGCACTAGTCTATCTATGCTCATAGAGGTTGTATGTTCCCTCTGACTTTTGCACTAGACTGTCTATGCTCATAGAGGTTGTATGTTCCCCCTGAATTTTGCATTAGACTTACATATTGACTTTTGTCTTAGACTTACAAGGCTTCTACCTTTGCCTTGGCTTGACTCACAATATCATGTAGCATCTCGTTTGTCCTGACTCTTGGTTTGACTCACAGAGGACACTTTTGTCAATACCTCACAAGATTGGTTGATTTTCCAAATCTCCCTGGCTAGCATAAGGGTGGCCCGTATGGCCTCATTGGAGAATGACTGTCGATGCTGCCAAATTTAGCAGAAACAGACGATGAGGTTGTATCTATGGTCCAAATATGGTGGGGAGCAAGGCCTTTTGGTGGTGTTGTGGGTTGTCTGTATCATGCCCAAGGATTAGGGGGTGGCTATATTTGATTGATGTCCAACCACATCAACATCATAAAAGAAGGGGACAATAGAAATGCTAACCCATCCAATCATTAAGTATGTCCCCACTGCACATCTAATACAAGAGTGCCATGTAGAACATCCCTCCTAGTGACAAACCAACATCATAACATCAACACACCTAGAAACTAGGAATTTCCAACAACATCATGAAACATCTACCTCCAGACACCATCATCTAACCCCTTGGGGGGCCTAGAAGGAACATCCAAGAACAAGATGTAGCACATCCATGATAAACTAGTATACCGAAACTACACTATAATGAGATAGCATGCTCCATGACCATCAAATATGCAACCAAGGGGTGATCAACAACGTATGCACATGTGAAAAGACAACCAAACCAACAAGAACAATCATCCAACCAAGCAGAAGTGAAGCTCCTCCAATCAAAGTTCTCCATCAAATGATCGAATGCCATGAAGAGAAAGGGCTTCATGAAGATGAATCCCCCCCAAGTCAGTGCAATGCTCCAAGATATCAGCTGCAAATCTGCATGAATGTGATAAAAATCACAATGTGGAACCTCATACAATAGGAGGTGTAACAGGGACAAAGCGTTGTAAAGTTTAGCAAGGTCAAATATTGTTAGAGCCATGACCTATCTCAAGGTGTAGTTGCCAGAGTGAGGTATTGGTCAGAAAAAGGGGTTGTCCGATCATAGAAAGGGGTCCCATGCAGTTGCAATTCTGTGAGGAGTTGCTGTAGCCACTAGAAGACACAAGAATTGCACTGCACAATTTGGGGTCATTGCATTGACATATTAAAGTCAATCCTCTTAGAAGTGGTAATCTGGTGGTGCTAGTTAGCAATAATATGAATTGTCATGTTCAAGAATAATGGATAAGGATTGCAGAGCAAGAGTCATAACACCAGCTGAGGGAAGGATCAATTTTTGCAAAAGGCACCTGTGATTTAATAGAGAAATTGTTCCTCTTTTGTAAGATTATTTTTATGGGTATTGGTTACAGCTTCTTAGTTTATTATTTCTCAGAATTGAAATTAAATTTGATAGTTTGGAAAACATATGCTTTTATGCTGTAAGTCTGTACGAAGTACATAATTGATTAGTGTGTGAAATGAGTATGGTTTAATGTGTATTACTATTTTTGAAATCGGGGCACGGTAAGGAATGTAAATTGTTGAGTTGTAACCATGAATTCAGATCTCTTTGGTGTATTTTAAAACGTTTCAAAATAGCCCGTTTGTCCCATATGGAAACTTAGCCATAATGCGTAGGTTAGACATGTGTCAGGTGAGATAGATCTCAAAAAATGAAGCTGCAGATGAGGTTGTCGTTGAAACAAGTCCAAATCAGCAAAGAAGAAAAGGAAAATAATTGGTTTATTTTTGCATTATCTACTGTAATTCATGAGAAGACGACCCTCAAAGAGGGTGAAAATGAAGCCGTAAAATGAGAAGATGCTTCCTTAGAGAAGCAAATAGAAAATTGTTATATGTTGGACTCCCAAGATGTGGAGGAGCTGAGTTTGGTGAATAAGCCAAGTTCTGTGTCAATGGTGGAAATTCTAATTATTTAGCCAATGCTCTCATCTTGTTGGTGAGTCAATGGTCAGACATAAGGATGGTGATCTAATTTGTACTTCATCCACCTTGTGGGATACAATTCAATTTTAATTGCTAATTGATGATCATATATTGGAGTGGGCTGCAATCATCTTGCTTGTCCAAAAATTTTGCTTTTGTATTTGAATAACCAAATCTTATGTAATATGACTATTATGGGAGGGTATTGGATATAATGATCATGATTAGAACTTAGACGTATTAATTACGACTTAGGCGTATAATAAAGTCTTAATAAATAAAGTGATGTGATAATGAGTTATTTCATGTAGTAGCTAATGTACCTATTAAATGGTTATGTATTTGTGAGTTACGTAATGTAGTCTTCTCCTACTATGTAATGATACATTGCATCACCTAATATTGTATGTATTAATCCACTCTTTCTCATTCTTATGTGTATTCTTGTCCACACTTGTGTGTGCAAAACTCACATGGTATTTGATGCAGACCCCCTATCCCTCTTAAGGGCTGCGCGACCTTCCGGTCATGATCTTCTGATTTTTGGAGCTGAAATGGCTCTTCTGGTTCCAAACTGGAACCATTCGAACGAACACACAGGTCCCTTCTTATCTGGTGACCTCGGGCTATGACCCAAGGCTTAAACAACAATCCTTTCGCGTTTCGGAGTTTCATGATTTCACGAATCGGGACCCCCCATCTCACAACCCCTGGCCTCTCGAGTAGTCTGTTCCCGGAACGCCGAAAAGGGGCTCCTCCCTTAACGCTCCGCACCTTTCGTGTTTCGGGGTTTCGGGACTGTTATCGCTCAGTTTGTAGTTTAGGTCAAGTAGCTTGAAGGGTAAGGGTCAAACTAGCGTAACATGAGCTTCCCCACCCACGGTCACCTCGATGGGGGGCTCTTTCTATTTAGGGTGGCTAAGCCCAAGGGAGATGTCCCTGGCAATCTGGGGTTTTGAAAGGCAAAGGTTTAAAGGATCAAGGTAAGTTTTCCCTTTCACAGATTACCGCCAAGAAGATAGTTAAAATGAAGAAATACCACAGAAGAGGCACCTGTTTGCGAGACAAAGCAACAATAAAACTAATACATGCAGTAGTGGTTAATACTTCATAGATCAATGACTATCTATATTTTGATGTATATGAACATATATAATAGTAAATATTGACAAAGTCAATGTTTGCAATAATGGCAATGTAAAGTCACTTGTCAACAAATACCAAAATGATATAGCATCCAATGAAATAATCAACCTTTGAATTAACTCAATGCATTAAATATCATTTAATGTTCACACACCACAAGTTGTTGCGTCACTATACTAGAGGTGACGTCAGCTTTCTCCTAGGGTTAGTTTAATAGACAAAGAGGTCAATGTTTTGCAAATAAGCCAATGGAATTTATCAATACATCAATGTCTATCATCAGATGACCAAGCCACAATGTTTTCTATCAATCAAAGGCTCAAAAAGGGCATGACATCATCATCAATTTGAGGGTTAGTAGACGTTAGGGTTAGTTAGGGTTTCAAATTTGAGAGTTTTAAAAGGTTTGTTTTGGCACAACAAGCTCAACGTTGGAGAGATAGACCAGTGCCTTAGGGTATTATGGAGTCAAAAGCAAGGGCAAGATCTCGGGAGGATCAAATCTAAAGACTAGAGAGTTAGGTTCTATGGTGCTGCAATGACAGGGGCCTAGAATCAAAACCCTAAAGGGAGGAGGCTCATTCTGGTGATGCTTAAGCAAGGCCTCATGCTCCTCCCTCTTTCTTTAAATATTTCTTGGCAAAATGGTTAGCTTTAAAACACAAATCTAAGGGTGAAAAGTGTTGCAAGAGCAAGGCCCTTCAAACCCTAAAAGTCAAAACCCTAGGTGTAGAATCAAC
>JASDQU010819885.1:69914-99383 GCA_032191745.1 Picea mariana
TTAGTAGTCTTAGCTAACCCTAGGCTACCTTTCCCATGAGTCATTTCTCCAAAAAAACCAAAAAAAAAACAAAAAATGACCAATTTCCTCCTCCTCACGCGCGCGGGCTCAGGGAGCGTCGAGGGAGCGAACACTCCCTGAGGAGGGAGCATGCGCTCCCTCCTCAGGGAGCGTTCGCTCCCTCAAAAATCGGAGAGCGCAGTTTTTGATGAGGGAGCGCGCTCCCTAAAAACGCTCCCGAAGGGGATCGTTCAAGGAGCGCACTTGGGAGCGCGCTCCCTGAACGCTCCCCTTGGGAGCGCGATTCGGGAGCGGGTTCGAGGGGGGGGGGCACTCCCCCGCAGCCTTGCTCCCTTGAGTGACTCTTCACTTTCCTTTGAGATCAATGGTCATGACTTAATCATTCGTGGAGGTCACTTAAGTCACTAAAGTGACCCTCAACCTCATAAAGTCACTTTACACATTAAAAAATAAAAGACCCAACTTTATAAAATCATTTTATAAAGTTACTTTATAAAAACACATTATAAAGTCACTAGGGAGAAAAAGTGTTCGGTCACTTCCTCATGCTGGTTGCCGCCTATGCAGAAGTGCCTCCGAGCTACCATTTCTAACACTCCCTCTTAGCAAGAGAGGTACTTCTGGTATCACCACCAGAATCCATCTCCAAATCATCAACTGCCATAGCTGCTCCCTTTGTACTAGAAGCCTATGCTCCCTCTGAACAGGAAGCCACTGGTCCCACTGCACTGGAAGCCTATGTTGTTCCACGAACTGAAGACATGCTCCTAGGAGACTGCACACTCTCTTGAGCATCCATCTGTGTCCACTCATGCTTGTTGAGTCCTCTGAGAGTCCCGAAAGAGGACAGAGTCCCCAGTATCAACTCTCTCTCCTGTGCAACCTGCCCCCTCTTCGACACAAAATCTGAATCCATAAATCCACTGGACCCCAACACAGGTCATCCCAACAACCTGTACATCATATCTTGCTTGATGCCAAGCCTCATTGTTGCATCCAAGGCTGCTCTCTCTGATTGTATGAGCACCTGTCCATCCTCGAACATCATTGCATACCCCTTATCCGCTAGAGCTGATACATAGAGCAAGTTGACCCTCAACTCTGGTACATGCGACACCTCCTCTGCCACCTTCAGAGAACCTCCTGAATCTAGCTTGAAATCCACGGTTCCAATCCCCTTCACTGCATGCGTGGTGTCGACCCCACTATCCACATGCATGTCTCAGTCTGTCTCTGACACACTAAGGAACATTGAGCTCATTCCCGTCATATGGCTATATGCGCTCCCTGTCCTGTGAGGTGGCCCAATCATTGGACTTCTTCTTCCCCTTACTCTTTCCTGTAAGAGCAAGATTTGGTTCCTCTCTGCAGCAGAATAGAGACCCTATCCCAAGATCTATCCTTTGATCTTGCAGGCTGCTATATTCACTTGCTGCCTCCTACCAGAAACCTTCTTTTGGAAACCCTCACGACAAGAATCTTTTTCCCTTCCCTTCTTCCAGGCAAAACCCCTTTGCACTCACTGCAAATCAAGTGTCAAATCTCTTGTTTGCTGAACCTCAGAGCACCAACACTGATACCATGTAGAAATTAGCTCAGAAACTCAATATAACATTCATTGATTTCAACCTCATACTAAGCTTCAACAGTAAAGCATAAAAACCCAATACAGAACTGTGCTTAATGAGCAGAAATACTAATGTCATAGATCTGAAACTAAAAACCAGCAGCGGAAAATTACTGAACAATAGACAAATTCTTCACATTTGGCACAATAAATTCTGGGCAATGCCCCTTGAAGAAAAACATAAGAAAGCTATCGCAACTTTAAGGATATTTCTTTATTGAACTCATAAAGAAATACACAGAGTTTACAACAACAAGTAGCAGCAAAATAACTCGTTACTCAGCATATAAACATGAAATGGGTGCCAACATACCTCTTCTGTTTGTGTGCCAAAGACCCCAGCAACTCATACTACAAAATCTGCACTCAGATTTTTATAAACAGGTCTGGAAGCTGCTTTCTCACAAACAACGAACTTTCCTTGATTTCTGTGCACTCAAAATGTACTTTTCAACATTGATTTGACATAGTTAGACACCCAGAAAATTGTGCCAAGCCTTTGCCTCGATTTTTGTGTCTAAATATTGCTGTACAACCCTCAAAACAATGCAGTACAACCTCATTTATGCTGATTGCTGCATTTCTGGGAATGCGTGCCAACTTCCTTGAAATTTGCACCCTCCACTAGCTGTATGGACTCAATTTCTAGGGAAGTGCACCCTCCCCTTGTTGTCATTCCTCTCTACTTCAGAGCTCGATCTCCCTTGGTCTCTCTGAATGACCCTTTGGCTTCCTCACCAAGCTCTCCTCAAAGTGTGCGCCCTCTCTCCCTCAAGTGCTGCCTTTATGCAATTTTAATGTGTAACTCCTCTAACCCTTGGTCTCCCTTGAGTGACTCTTCACTTTCCCTTGAGATCAACCGTCATGACTTAATCATTCGTTGAGGTCACTTAAGTCACTAAAGTGACTTTCAACTTCATAAAGTCACTTTACACATTAAAAAATAAAAGACCCAACTTTATAAAATCATTTTATAAAGTTACTTTATAAAAACACATTATAAAGTCACTAGGGAGAAAAAGTGCTCGGTCACTTCCTCATGCTGGTCGCCACCTATGCAGAAGTACCTCCAAGCGACCAATTCTAACAGAGTAACCGACTTTGATGGAGGTATTTTTCTTTATAAGAAAGGAAAATTAAATATTAATAATAAAAGCCTACTGTTTACCCATGAATAATATACAAAGTGAAATTTGGAAGAAATATTTGTATTGTGTGGGTCATAGATGTGCTAACTGGAATATGTTGAGTGAGAGGTACGAACTGATTGCGTTCTAAGCATATATCATAGAGGTAGTATTGATACTAGGAGTAAGGCTACAGGGTTAGTGATAGTAAGTCCATAGGGAAGTATTGTGTGCAAAAGTGTCGCTATTGGAGTCGTTCAAGGATTGTCAAAGAGCCTAGGCTTGTGATGAATCCTTAAGGAGCAGCCTCTCTTTGTGAAGAATTCAAGATTGTGAAGAATTTGTTCCAGTCAGAGAATAGAGTTGTGGATTGTTAGGGATTAGAGAGCAATATGGTTGAAGCTTGTTAGAGTTCGTGAGTTACTTGTGAGGTAGGCACTCTGGACACAATTGTGAGCCATCAAAGATAGAGACAATGAAGATACAAAAACACGCTATTTATGACTGTGGGTGAATTAGAGCCGTAAAAGGTGATAAAGCTCGAGATACCTTGGTGACAGAGTGCCGTAAAGGTCAACCAGGTCAAATATTGGAAAGTTGCGACCAATTGTGAGGTGTAGTTGTCAGGGTGAGGCCTTAGTCTGAAAAAATGGGGAGTTTCGATCATAGAAAAGGGAGCCAATGTAGATGTGAGTTCGTGAGGAGTTGATGTAGCCGTCAGAAGACATAGGAATCGAGCCGCCCAATGTGGGGTCATTGTCGTGAAATAATAAATTCTATTCTCTTAGTAGTGGTAATCGGGTGGTCCCAGTTAGCAAGAATACCAATTGTGATGTTTGATAACAATGGACAAGAATTGTAGAGCAAGAGTCGTAACACGAATTGGGGGTAGGATCTAATTTTGCAAAAGGTACATGTGATTTAATAGAGAAATTGTTTTTCAATTGGAAGATTATTTCTTTGGGTACTAGTGATAACTTTTGAGTTTATTATTTCTTAGAATCGAAACTAAATTTGAAAGTTTGGTGAACATATGTTTTTACGCAGTAAGTCTATAATAAGCACATAATTGATTGGTGTGTGAAACAAGTCTGGTTTAGAGTATGTTGCTATTTTTGGAATTGGGGCAGTGGTAAGCATCGTAAATTGTTGAGTTGTACCTATGAATTCAGATCTCGTTTGTGTATTTAAAACTTAAAAAAATGGTCAATAATGTTGGATGGAAACCGAAAGTTTAATGGATAGAATTTTAATTCATGGAAACAAAAGATGCTTGCAATCTTTGAATATAGATGTTTGGATCTGTACCCATTTAAATCTGTACACACCATGTGGAGGCCCCCCTATTTTGAGTTGAAGAAGACAAATACTTTTGAAGATAAAGCAAATTAGCTATTGGATGTGGCCCCTCGTGGTCATTGGATAAGTATTTGCTTAAAAATGGGAGCACACGACACTTTCTATTGGACGTAGCATGGAGAGATGACGTCATGGGACCACCCCCTTTTCTTATGATGGTTGGGTTATCAAATGACATGGCACATAGAGATTTTTTGTGAAGAATCGAGCTGGCATTTCATTGGTTAGATGTGGGATGGGGCTGCCATTCTACTCTTTGGGAATTTTATCGATGGCACATCAAACATATGGAGTCGTCATATTACATTGCCTTAATCTAGTTGCTATCCTGATATTAATTAGTCATAAAGTGAATTGTAAAGGGTGCCATATGATGATGTCATATGATCCATTTATTGGTTAATGCATAATACATCAAGGCTTATTTGCTTATTTTGAGTTAGCTTCATCGAGCAAAAACTATGACTGCCGTATGATGCACGTGGGAGTGACATTATAACATTGAGCCACCTTTTGTGATATAGTCGTTTCCTCTTGCACAAATCAATGGATTGGTCCTCTTGGGTTTAAATTTGTGGACATCTTGGAGGTGAAAGTCAATTGACTACTTTGAGGAGGTTGTTAGCTTATTGGCTATTTTGGGAGGTTGTACATAACTAACTCATTAGTTTATTATTGTTGAAACTTTCTCATGGAGTTAGTTGGAGATGAGAACATGTTTATATTGTTTTCCTTGTGGAGGATGATTATTATGTTATTTCTTCTAGAAGAGAAAAGTGGATCTCAACAACCTACTTCTACTTTTAGTAAGAATTTTGTTGAGGAGCTTTGAAATGTAATATCTTATTATTATTCCTTTGATAACTAGTGGATCTATGAAATCAATTAATTGTTTATTGTAAAAGGAGTTGAGATCAAACCTATATACGTGTTTGCTCTCTCCATTTGTAAGGTGTGAGCTGGAAGTGCTCCCAAGCTTTGGAATAAAATTGCTTTTATCTTTGTCTAAGCAATTGTAGCATGGATGTACAACTTTGTTAAATGTGTGGTGGATATTCTTGGTGCATATTTGTAGCTTGTATTGTCAAAGTCAATTTGGGAGCTATAGATGAGTAGTCTTGTAGCTTGCTACATTAGAGGTAATCCCAAAACCTCTTGTCACTTTGTTTTAAAGAGAAAAAACTCATGCCCTAGATGTCCTTGTGAGTGAATGCATAGTTTGGATCTTTAGACAAGGTCAATCCTAGATCTATTTGGAAGTGGTGCGATTCTTGAAGAACCTTTCCTTCCTATATTTGGGATATTTGGTTTACCAAATCTAGGGCTCTTTGAATCTTGTTTTTACAGCCCAACCAACCTCTAGATCTCTTAAAGAATTGCCCTATGAAGTTGCATGCATTACCCCATAGCCCAAACAAAATAAGGCACTGGTCTTCCCTTTCATCCACCACCAAAAATACAAAAACATTTCCATTTTTGTTTTCTGTTTTCTAAGCTCCTTTGCTCCCACTTTTCACTCCAACATCTTGAGCTTAGTTAACCGTAGGGATTCCCCCCAGGTTAGAGTTCATCTAGTCTAAAGAGAAAAAGGAAAAGCTACTGAGGTAATAGTGGGTAGCTTGTCTAAGTTGCACTTGGGGTCTCACAACTTGTGCTTAGGGACTTTTACACCAAGTAAGAAGCTGAGAGGTAACAAGATGGAAATGAAGCATGAAAGCTCACTAGATGCACCTAATATTGCTGAAAATTAATGCAGAAATTTCACAAGGAAGGGCTTTAAAGGATGCCTCATCAATTAGTACTTAACTTCACCCTCGAATTGGAGTCAACAAGTGTGCCTTTTGGTTTAATGAACGTTGGAGCATCTTTCATACAAATTATCATACAAATTATTAAATCTCAATACTAAGATAGAAACGGAGAAAAGAGGTGTTGTCACAGTAGGCTCCTTCCAAGTAGTAATTGTACTCTTCAAATGGATCAAGTCACTTAGCCTTTTCTATGTGAAAGAATCTACACCACTTCAAGCTTGGAAAACCAACATATTCAACCACACATTTAAAGAGAGAACCCTTACACATCACATATGCTCCAAGAATTATGTATCCATTAAGCTCCAAGGAGGGGAAACTCCAAAAATCCAACCATGCAAAAATGAGAAAGAGTAAACCCTTAAATAGGTTTCAGCTCAATTCTTCTTAAAGATAAAATAATAATTGTTTTCCTAGATCCACTAATCTCTTCATTGAATACAATAAAATAACCTCTTCAACGACTTCATCACTAAAAGTAACAATGATTTGTTGAGATAATACAAGAAGAATCAATAAAATATGCTAGGAGAATAATACAATAATGTTCTCATGTAACCAACTCCATGAGACAAGTCAACACTAATAACATAAAGGAGTTGGTTATGCAACAACCTCCACAAAGTTCTCCAAGGTGAAATGTCCTATCAATAGTGCATAAAAATGTGTGCCATGTGGCCTCAAGAGCTAGGGAGCTCCCCACCATGGGCATACATCAATACTGATCTCCCAAATTAACCAAAATGCCCAAGTAATAAAGGTGGGGTGCTCCTCAAATGGGTGGTCAAAATGCGGAAAGAATTTTTTGACGACAAATTTTGAAAACACCATAACTACGTTAATTTTTGTTGGAATTTTTATTATGACCACAATTTATATAATGCCGAGGCCACTCTACAACTAATGGCATTGATTTGGTAGAAATCTGGGCACTTTGTCAAAATATAAATGCTCCTGAAGCTAGGATGTCCTCAAAATATGCAGTGAAACCCTAGATATAGGGTTTGGAACTTCCTATATCTTCTCCAATGTGGGGCGTCCTAATCAATGGCATGGAAAAGAGTGCAATGATCAAGGAAAACCCTTCAGTAGTCGATGTGTAGCTCTCCAAGGTGAAACACCCTTCTTAAACCATGCAAAAGCCAAGTGAAAACCATCATAAGGTGGCACGTGTGGCATCATGAGTGACATGTCCTCCAATAAATATGTGTAAAGCAACGAGGAGAGGCCTCAATAGCTGCTTCTCCCCATAGAAACATGGATAGATTTTGGTCATTCATCATTGCCTTAACAAATTCTTCAATGGATCGGTTCTTTCTTTCTGCCACACCATTCTGTTGAGGATTATGTGGGACAATTAGCTCCCTCCTAATCCCGACTGCTTTACAAAAGGAAACAAGCTCCTTGGAGGTGTATTCTCCTCCATTATCAGATCTTAGTGTCTTGATCTTCTTATTTGTTATTCTTGGAACTTTCCAAATACTTCATCTTTCGTCTTTAATAGATACATCCAGGTCTTTCTTGAGAAGTCATCTATGAACATCACATAGTAAAGAGAGCCTCCTAGAGACTTCATTGGCATAGGACCACATAGATCTGAGTGTATTAGATCCAAGATCTCCTTGGATCTATTTTCACTGCTTGGGAATGGCTTCCTAATATTCTTCCCAAGTGCACATCCTCTGCAAACACCTTCGTGTATTGATTGTAGTTCTGGTATGCCTACAACCATCTGCTTTAGAGATGGCAATGCTTGATAATGAAGGTGAGCATACCTTCTATGCCATAACTCACTAGGATTGAGTTCATCATGTACAAGAGATTGAGTATTTTGACCTAGGAGTTTATATAATCTTTCGTCACGAATCCCAATGACTCTAGCATCTTCTATTTTTGAATCTTTAGACCATACAAGAACTTTTCCATCGACAAAGGCTATTCTATCTCCTTTGTCTTCCAAGCAAGAAATAGATACTAAATTCTTTTTCAAACCAGGAACATATAAAAGATTGCTAAGATGAACATGTTACCTGATTCCATTTTTATAGAATCTTTTCCAATTCCCTTGACTGCATAAGGGTTCTTGTCTCCAAGTTCCACGTTTCCTTTTCCTTATGCTTGAGAGATTTTCACGATCACTTGTCATATCTCTTGAAGCTCCACTATTGATCAACCACATGTTGTCTTCAAAAGATTCTGTAAGAGCTAAGTAGTAGAAGAAATCTATTTCTTCATGTTTGGCTTTCTTTGAAGGTTTTTCATCATTGGCAGCTGACGCATGGTGTCTTTCCTTTCTCTTCTTTGCTAGTTTAGGAATGCTTTTTGTAGTGGCCATATTCATGGCATACAAAACATTGTACCTTTGACATATCTTTCTTATGATTGAATTTCTTTCTTGAGTCAAATCTTTCCTTACCTCCATTTCTATTGAACTTTGTTGCATAGGCTTGAGCATCCTCTTCCTTTTGAGATCTTCCCTTTGAGTTTATCCTTGTCTCTTCTTGTGCGCAACATGTCCAAAGTTCTTCCAGCGTTGGAAACTCCTTTCTTGTATTCATGCTTGCAGAAAATGCATCCCATGATCTAGAAAGACCATTTAGTGGTATATTCACAATTTCCTTTTTTGGAATAACTTCTTCAATAGCTTGTAGTTGATCTCTCAACTGAGAAATCCTCACAAAGTATGAGGCTACAGTGTCATCCTTAGTCATCTTTGCGTCACGAAGCTCATTCTTCAAACTCATCACTTAGTTAGGGCATCATACATCTTCTTGGATGAGTGAAGATTGGATATGTAGGGTATCATGTGATCTTTGACAGAGTCTACAATGATACTCATAGCGTTGATGTCATTGTCCTTGAACTTCTCCATTGTTGCAACATTCTGAGGTTCATTTTCTTTTCCTGCTTCAAACTGTGGTTCCACGATCTTGCCCTTTACGATATCTAGAACTTTGTTCTTGGCAAGGATGAGGTCAATCCTTGTCTTCCATGCTCTGAAAATTTGAAGCTCCTTCTAGCTTTTTTTTTGACTTCATGGAGTAAGTCATGATTTCCTTTGACTTTGACTAGACAAACTTTGACTTTGACCCAAAAAATTCAACCTTGATGCTTTTGCTAGCTGAAGGTACCAAGAGGTGTGCTAGGCTAAGGCGCACTAGAATGTCCAATAATTATGCCAAATGTTTCACTTGAAGTGCCCAAAGAGTTAGGTTAGGGTTTGCATGTAGCTGCAAAAATCATAAACCCTAGTTGCAGCTGCAACTAGTGCCACAATGAGCTTGACAAAGGAACTGCCGATCTACCTTCCAGTGGTTAGATTGTTTTGAAGATAGAGTGGGCCCATAACCTGCTAAAATATTCGATGTGCTCATTTAATCATATACAATATCTCAATATTGTCACCCAACCATAGGCATGCAGCCACCCCCAAGCACCTTAACCTTTGACAGATAGAATAATTCCGAAAGTAACACTAGAACCAAAGGTAACTGTTATCACGCAGTTTGTATTTTAGGTCACAAGCTACAGGATAGTGGACAAATTGGTGTAACAGGAACCTTCCCCACCCAATGTCACCTCGATGGGGAGGTTCTTTCTGTTTAGGGAGGTTAGCCCAGGGGAGACGTCCCCAGTAACCTAGGGTTTGAAGAGGCAAAGAATAAAAGGTCAGGAGTTAAGTTTTTCCCTCCTCGCAGGTTACCACCGGTATCAGATGATCCGGCTAATTAACCAATAAAGAAGTGAAGTCCCTGTTGAAAACACCTGCCTGGAAAAAGATGATAACAATACAATACAATATTTGCAGGCTATAACTCAAAGGGTTAGTACTTCTTAATTATCTGATTTCATTTAATAAGCAATATAATAGACAAGATGAGGTCAACGTTCTGCTAAATAGCCTATGTAATATCACCAATTCATCAATATCTACAAAATGACTAAGCCAACGGTATTTTCAATCAACAAATTGCTCAGTAAAGGCTTGACGTCATCATTTAATTGTCTATTTATTAGTTAGAAAGAGTGCTGCGTCAGGTATGATGTCAACCTAGGTTAGCAGCGTTAGGGTTAGTTAGGGTTTCAAAAAATTAAAGTTTTAAAAGATGATTTTGCACACTACAAGCTCAACGTTGGAGAAATTACCAGTGCCTTGGGGTGAAATGGAGTCAAAAGCAAGGGCAAAAGGTCTCGGGATGACATAAACTTAGAGACTAGAAGGTAGGGTTCCAAGGTGCTGCAATGGTAGGGCCCTAGAATCAAAACCCTAAGGGAAGGAGGCTCACTTCGGTGTTGCTTAAGCAAGGCCTCGTGCTTCTTCCTCTTTCTCTAAATACACTTGGCAAAACAGCTAGCTTCAAAGTACAGATTTAAGGGAGAAGGTGTTGCAAAGGCAAGGCCCTTAAACCCTAGGAGGTGAAACCATAGGTGTAGTCTAGCTAGGCCTAGGATGTCTCCTCTTTTCAACCTATAACCTCAACGCTAGCTCAGAAAAAGGGAGAAAAGTGTAGCAACAACTAGGCTATATCTTCCTTTATCAATGGCTAAAACAATTTCTTAAACAAGGGGACATATAGCAATGACCTACTTGTGTGCTTGCTACCTAGGGTTTCAAGATTCAACAATATAATAGCAAAATTTAAGAAATTAAGCCTACAACCATTCATTTAAGAAGTTTTGCATGAAAAATTCACTTACATGACATGAAGAAAGCATAATCAAACCCTAGTTGTAAACCTTCCTTGAGAGAAACACCATATATGCCAAGAGAAATCCTCCAAGAAGAGTTGCACCTCACTTTAAAAGACCAAGAACACCAAACTAGGGCGCAAGTTTTAGAGATCTCACAAGAGAGTGAGTTGTGTTATGTTAAAATGAGGGAAAAACATCCTCAATATATACCAATCCATGACCTTTCAATTACAAAATAGGTCATTAAAACAACCGACAAGGTTGACTACAAAATTTACACTGTTTTACATTAACTGCTAGATAAATGACATAAACTGAGCAAAAGGTTGGACGTCAAGCCCTTCTGAGGGAGATGTTGGCCCTTTTTTGGGCATATCCAGCATCCAGAAACTAGACGTTAGCCCCTTTAGGGCTCCTCCAAGCTGTCACACGTGCCAATCACCTCATCACACTGCCACACGCTCAAGGTGACGTCCAGGTCTCCTGGGTGACGTCCTGTCCATCAAAGGCAAACGTTCCATTTGAAGTGGGTGATTCCCCCTAGGCCGGGCTCTGCCAAAGTGTCCTGGGTGGAACGTCCTTCTTTCTTCCTGTGCAAAGGCTCATCATAATGTTGTCCTGTCTCTGCCATCCCAGCAACCATCTAATGGGCTCTTTAGCCCCATGGAGGTCCGAGCTAATCATTTCCCCATGTGTACTGGTCCACTGGTACCTGTCCGTTGGGCATGGTCCTGCACATCAGAAACTTCACCCTCCATGGGCTCATCAATCCTCAGGATCATAGCAATGTCAATCATATTTCATCATTAAATTCATCAAATACATGCACAAGACCCTTAGCACATCCTCTAATAGCTCAAAGACATTACACTGATCTACTATACAAAGTTGAAGAAATAGACAGAAAACCTATTGGGCTAGTATCCATAAGAAGAAGAAAGTTTTCACAGAAGATTATTCAAGCCATGTACATGAAATGATATGGTCTAAGGACGTCCAGTCATAGTGAAGACCAGGGGTAGGTATTGTCCGTGGGTGCCTTTGTAGGAGGTGAGTTGTACCCGTTATGGATGCACTTTTTTCCAAGCCCCTTTATTGCCTTTATTCTTTATTTATCGCTTTTTCTTTCTTTTTTACTTCAAGGTCTGACCAGAGGACACTGCCTTGGCGTGGTGACCAGAGCTGACAGTGTTACCCACTAGTATTTTCGTAGAAATGATAAGGCTAGCTCGTGATGAGACCCCCTTTCCCTTGGCTATGCAACCAAGGGTCATTGCCCTGGCGTGGTGACTAGATAATGGCAATGTCATACTTCTAGATACCTATGAACATAATGGGCCGGCTCGTGATAAGACCTCCCATCCTCTTGGTTAGGTCTTGTTTTATTATTTTTCTTCGGGTCCCTTTTCTTTCTTATCGAGAGGCCTTTTATTTCCTTCTCGGGGATCCCTGGGCGAGGCATCTCTAGGTTTCATTTCCTATGGCTTCTATCTTTTACCAGCTGCTTTTACCCCCTGGGCCTTTAGCCCCTTCTTCCCACAGGACAAAGTGTAACCCTTCAAAGGTCATCCTAATGCCCGGACTAGGGGAATTCGATGGATGTATGGGAGATAAGATGTAAAGTGATAGTATGGTGGGAGCGGATGATGGCTCTTCAAATTCCCCCCTGGTGGCTAACCAAAACCCATGGATACAAGCTTGCTAGGGCACCCCGTTAATCCCCCCAACAATGGTCAAGTGGGTTAGTGTAAGATCCAAGCAGTTGTCAGAAATGTAAGGAACTTGATGCATATATAAGAAAGTTATAATGATCAAACATGACACATACCATGATACCTGGACCAATTACTTCATGGAGCAAGAGTCTTCTCTGATGCAAGTCCAAGCCGATGGTGACGGATGCTGCTGCTGCTGACAGGACAAATCTGGTGAAGAAGAAGAAGGATGGGCCCTCCAGGGCCATGCTTAGGTCAATCCTGCTCTCGGTACTCCATGTCTAGGACCTGTGGGCCTCGAGACATGATCTCCTAGTTATCCCTAGAAATCGGGGATAATAGTTACCAAGATAGCGCACCAAGCAGAGAATCCCAAACCCATAGACCAAGACCAATACCCAACTGCAGTCGTTGCAGTTGCACTCCTTCCTCTAGTCCTGCACACTACTTATCTTGAGTGAGAGTGTGTATATGTCCAAATGAGCTCAAGTGCCCTCTATTTATAGTGCTCCTTGTCAACTGTCTAGGTCGACTTCTCCTTTTGGAGAGTAATACTTTAATATTATTCATTTTATTGAGCCAACTGGTCTTCTAGGGTTCTTACACATCTGTTTAAGGTTTCTCTAGCTGTCAGAATATTCTATTCTAGTCAGAGGTTACACATGGAGGTTGATTCCTCTCGGAACTACCATAATATCAACACTTGGGTAATGAGAGACTGTAGACTAGTTGTAGCAGTGGCACCTTGGACTGAACAATTCTGTTGATTATCAGACCTTAGCATGGCATTAGGAACTCTTTGCCCTAGTGGAGTTAAGCCCCAACTTGCGGGTGACCTGTTGTTGAAAGTATATGAGCAACAAAGTCTTTGGTTGGGAGGAACGTCTGAGTTCTAGGAGCAGTAGGTGACTTTTCATGAAAGATAAGTGTTTTTATATGCTTGTCTCATTTACTGTGTGCTTAATTATCTATGTTTAATATGGGTTTAATTCTTGTATGTTGTTGCATATAAGTAATTGCTGTTATTCTGTATAATGTAGCTTGCACATGTAAGTGTGGTGTTGATATTCAATATTTGTAGTCGTACATACAGAGTATGACAGTTGTTGTTAGTTATTCCTGTTAAGATTAACCTTAGGATAGTGGTCATGAGTTTTCGACGCAAAGTAAGAATTACTGTGCGTGCAGGGAAATACTTTGTGTGCTCAAGAGGCTGGATTCGCTTGTGCACACAGGGAAGCAGTCCACACACAAGGAAGCATTCCACGCACACAAGGAAAGCATAATTGGTGTGTGACACTAGAATGGTTGTGCGCACAATAGAGATCACATGTTAAGAATGGATTACACACACAATAAAGTTGCGTGCTCAGTATGCTTGTGTGCGCAGTTGTATTGTGTTACTTCCGCTGTTATAAATTGTGTAAAAAGAGGAAAGTTTGTGTAGAGTGACCCAACTTGGGGTCGAGTGCGTTACTTAAAATATTTCGGCGCAAACCAAAGTTATAGAGTAGAATCTGCGCACAAAATTTTGGAGTAGCATTGCTCAATATTAAGCTGGGTAATGTTACATTATGGTATCAGAGCAGTTTGGTAACTGGTTACGCTACATTGTGGTAGACCGTAGCATAGCAGTTTGGTAATGGGGATGTTACAAAAACTCAGCTGATACTATTGCTTCTCTGTCATATACCAGTTGAAAGGGAGAATACCTGTTTAATCGCTTCGTGGTAGTCCTATAAGCCCATAACATAGCGGGAAATCGCTCATCCCAGTCGTCTCGATTTGCACAATAGACTTTAGTCAATCCCATCTCCAAAATTTTATTAAATGCTTCCACTGTTCCATTAACCTGCGGATGGTAGGGACTGCTCTTATGATGTTGAATCAAAAGCTCTCTTGTAAGGGTCGCAATAGTCTCACTGATTAAGTAGGCTTCTTGATCACTGGTCAAGCTCTGCAGACAACCAAACTCGGTAATGATATTCTAAAAAATAAACTGTGCTGCTATGGTTGTAGAGCAATCCCGAATAACTTTTGATTCAACACATCGAGTCAGGTAATCAGTTGTGGTAATGATGTATCTTGCCTTTGAATGCTTGGCGGGGGGATTTATCGGACCGATGAAATCGACAACCCATTTTTCAAAGGATTGTAATGCTCGGACAAGGTGTAAAGGTAACTCATCATGATGAGATGGCTTCCCCACTCTCTGACATACATCGTAGGCTTGGGCATATTCCTCAACATCTTTAAACAACGTAGGCCACCATAAACCTGCTTGTAAGATCTTCCTAGCAGTATCCTTGCTACCAACATGTTCTCCACTAACTCCATTGTGACATTCCCATAGAATATCAGGTCTTTCATGGTCTAGTACACAGCGCCTCAAGATGTTATCCAAGCCTAATTTGTACAATTGGCTCGCAATTAGTTGATAGTCTGTTGCTCGAACCACTATGTGCCTTTTCTGAGTTGCGGAATAGCCCTCCGGCATAGTACCAGTGGTTAAAAATGAGGCAATATCCGACATATAATCAGAAATAGCCTCGATATGGAAAATATCTGCATCAAGGAGCTGATCATGTGCAGCTCTGCCACTTTCTCCTGACTCTAGTTTAGACAAATGATCTGGCACCACATTTAGTTTACCAGGCTTGACAATGACCTCAAAAGAAAACTCCTGAAATAACAACCACTTGCAAAATCGACCTTCTAACATAGGTTTATTAACCAGATACTTCGAAACAGAGTGATCAGTAAAAAGCTTAAAATGACTTCCTGACAAATACTGTCTAAACTTTTGTAAAGCATAAACCATTGTGAAACCTTCCCTTTCAGTTGTAGTGTAGTTGTGCTCAGCCTGGGAAATCTTTTTGCTGGCAAAGTAGACAAGATGATCGAGATTTCCTTCCCCTAGTTGTGATATGATAGCACTCAACGCAATCGCAGAGGCATCAATGTGCACATGGAACTCAATTTGCCAGTTAGGATAAGTTAAAATAGGTGCAATACTCAACTTTTCTTTGAGTAGGTTGAATGCTTTATCACAGTCGTGAGTCCAACGAAATTCTTTGGATTTCTTTAGTAGCTGTTCCAAAGGTGTTGTTATACTTGCGTAATTCCTAATAAACCTGCGATAGTGTCGAATATGGCCCAAAGTAGTCCACAACTATTTGACAGTGATATGAGGAGGCATATTGAGAATTACTGAAACTTTCGCAGGATCGACCAACACTCCTTCCCAACAAACTGTATGCCCTAGTAGATTCCAAGAGGGTACACAAAAAATACATTTTCTCAGATTAGGGGAAATTTGTAGTTGTCTGTAGCGATCCAACATCAGCTGTAATAGTCCGATGTGCTCCTTGAGTAAGCTATACATAGTCCAATCATCCAGGTATACCTCGAGAAAATTATGAATGAAGTTGCGGAATGCTGCAATCACTATCCGAGAGAACACAACTTGGGCATTCTTGAGCCGAAAAGGCATAACATTATAGGCAAATGATTCCCACTCAGTTGTGAAGGTAGTCCTTTTCTTGTCTTCATCGGTGATTCGAACCTGGTAGTATCCAGAAAACCCATCTGTAAAGGAATATGCTTCGTTTCCTGCTACTCGATCCAGTACCTGTTAGCAGAAATTTTTACCCTCCAATTCTGAGCTGATATATGTGTTATAACAACGGTAAAAACTTAGCTAATTAAAGGAGTAGGGCCCCAATTGTCATTGACCAAACCCCTCTCTGTTTGGGCTAATGCTTGCTAGCCTCTAGGGGGAGTCCCTAGGCACACTGAAGTGCCTTGCTACTGTCTTTAAGTCTGATTTTTGCGTGTAAAACCTACAAAACAACAAGCTGCTTGTCTTGGACAGTGTGTAAAAGCAGTCCAAAATGATGAGGAAAAGTAATATTTTATGCTTGGAGGGAACCTGCAGGGTTAGCACAATGATAATAGACTGGAGAAAGAAGAGAAAACTGCTCAAAAGATTGAAATAATCACAATAAATAGTTCAGAAAATGACAAATCAGATCACAATTTTACCACAATACTGCCAAGAAGAGAAGTTCGAAGACAAAACACACACTTCTTTATTGATCAAGCTTACAAGAGGGTTGATTGTGCCACACTTGGCAAGCTTACAACCGGTACAATGCTTCCTTTGCTCAGAGAAAATCTACCAGACTAGAGAGAGAGAGAGAGAGAGAGTATGTTGCTGCTGCAAGAATCGACCAAGAACCTCTGTGAGGCATCCAATATATAGTTTAGGGGGTGCATATCTCAAAGAGGAGAGAGGTCGAATGGGTGGCTAAGAATAGAAGGCTAGGCGCATGAGAGGAGATAAAAAAGGAAGTGTGAGTGAAGTCCTAGTGTGGGCGATGAGGCGAATGAGCACGAGAGACGGAATATGCGCAAAAGAGAAGGAGAATGCACCCTAAAAGGAAGGATGATGCACTAGAGGAAGAGAAGAGGGAATAATGAGGTGGAGAATGAATGGAAGTGAGGGATATAGGCGCATAATTGCATGAGAGTGACCAAATATAGAGTTTAGTCCAAGTGGAATTGGCACGCAAGCACATGAGTGACAGATGACAAAGGAATGCGCCCATGTGTGAGAGAAGAGAGGGTGCACTTGGAGAAATAGAAAGAGAGTGAGTGAATGGAACATGCGCCTAAGTTAGATGGAGTGGGAGTGGTAGATGGAGCGCATGGATGCATGACAATGGCCAAGAATAGCCATGAGTCCAAGTAACTGTGAGATGCAAGAGATGAGTGAGAGTTGAACTCAGTAATGTGCCCACATGTGAGAGAGAGAAGAGTGCGCACTTAGGGAGATAGAAGAAGAGGTGTCAAATTTGCCCTAAATTTTAGGAATTTACAGTTTAAAATCAACTGGGGGCGAAATTTGTGGAAGTAGTGCATGACAAGTGGAGAGGTGAGTGTGATGAGTAATATACAGGAAATGGGACCTAGTTATGCGCCCCCCTTTAGCTCAATTAATTAATTATTAAATGCTCATGTCATGGGAAAATGTGACCTATGCTTAGGTGGATGCCACATCACTCTTGTAGCTCTGTCTCATGTCGATCTTTGTGGAAGCCACTTGGCACTGCGTGGATGATGACTATACCTGCTAAATATAGACATTTCTAAAAATAGAATCCAGTTCCTAAATTTTAGGAAATTGTCTACATCACCCATGATCACTGGGAGAACACCGCCACATGTCACTGTCTAAAAATAGATAGTCGTTCGAATTCCCTTGACTTTGTACTCGTTGATCTTGTCTTTCCGCAAGGGATCTGAATATGCGACCAGAACTGACATGCAAGACCTAGTGCTCAACCTGCAAAAAATTGTAAACTGTGCCACATCATCCCGAAAAAGAACCAAAAGACTCTGGATGTTCTAAGGACCAATACTATACGCTCAAAATCTGAATCCGGGGCTTGGAGATAAAACCTGCTAAAAATAAAAGTTCTGGCATGTTGCCCAAAAAAATGTCATCGGGCTTAGAATCATGCAAGGACTCATACTGTATGCTCATAACTACTCCAAACTATCAAGAGACTCACTCAAACCATGTCTCCTAAAAAATAACAACACCTGCTATATGTATACATCTCTCTCAAATATGCATGGTAACTAAGTCAATTCTAACTCTGAACCAAACAACCATGTATTGATCATACCTACCTCTGATGGGAACCAACCTCTTGCTCAACACAAGTGCTAAATTCTAGGAGAATCTCAAAATGCCAGCCAAAACAATGCATGCTGGCTCTTAACCCTCAAGATTTTCAAGGGTGAAAAGCTAGGGATTAACAATGGCAACTCAAGGGGACGAGATCCCCCTATGGGATGTCAAGAACCATAAGAATCTCTGTGTCCATAAAAATAAACTGATGCTTTGTGAGAACTTTGTAAGATGTACCAATGATGCTCTATGAAAACTGAAGAGACATGAACCAAGAATACCCTTGTAACTGCGTGGAAGGAGAAGAGGCCTTGTAAGCTGGTCAAGAAAAACCTATAAGCTGACCTGTAGTACCAAATACTGTCCAATGGGCCATGGAGTCAAAACATATAATCCTCCCACTGAAAAATGAAGTCCAAGGGGTCTCATCCAAATCCGCTACCTGCTACCACCCAACAATGTACACTCCTCCCTGTGGCAAATGTGTTGATGTTGACACAAGGGAGAGAGTCACTTCATCAGATGTCAATAATGTAAACACTTGTGAAGAGTGAAGGAACACGACCAATAGTGTCAATGTGTCCTAAAGTATGAGCACAACTTGACACTGTAAAAAGATGTTATGAAGTCAAACAGTGACAAGGATCATCCAATCAAGGCCCAATGATACTTAGCCTTGTCGGATGTGAAATAACCACCAATGAGGCTAATGGCTACCAAGGCGCTCTACTTCTGGGTCATCCGTAGATAATGTGTCGAAGTCGATACAAGATGACCAACTAATAAGAAGAACAATGATGTCTCTCTTCGCTCACCGTGAAGTGATAACTCTAGAAGATCAAGATGAAAAAATCAGGTACCATATCCTTATGCTGGACGGGGGGGGGGTGACTGATGCAAAGTAGAAGGCTCAATGATAAGAGATGGGGAGACAAAACATAAGATGACTCAAGACTCCTATGTCTTCTCAAACTACCCATCCTAAAGGCTCAATGCTTCAGGAATGATGACAAATTGAACCCCCATCCAAGCTCACTCTAATGATAGACACAAAGGCTCGACATGCGTAAGATTGACATTCAAATTTTGACCTAGGAAAAACACTAGTGGACAACCATTTATTCATGAAAGGAAAAACACACAAGACATGACCACATGCTACTATAAGTAGGCAAAAAATTAGTGACACTTATGCAAAGACTGAAGTAGATAACTGAAGGGAAAAGACATTGCAAGGAAAATGTAGATTGCTGTCCTAAAACTATAAAAAGTTAGCAAGAAGGAGATACTGAAATGACAATGCAGAAAGGAAAGACAACTACCCTAGACCCAAAATGTTTACCTCAAAGCTGCCATGATTAAATCATCATACTCAAAAGGATCAATGTAACCATGCAGCCAAATGATCAGTCTGATGAGAGAGGTCAACAAAGTCAACCTTCTAGGGGGACCCACCATGAAATCTCATATGACTCAAAACTGCCTTGATGTACTTGCTGGTGAAGCCATAACTGAAGGGTGCCAGTAGATTGAAGACTGGTTGGGACTTAGAACATGGTATTTCAACAGTAATAAGCACGAATGCGTGAGAGCTGAAGCTCTTGGCATCTACTTGTTGAAACACCTCCGTCATTTTGAGCTCAACTTGGTCATGGTGAACTTTGATATCCAAGCTCTGATCAATCTCAGGATCCTGAAGAACAACCTCGGGATGCGAAATAGTAGGCAAAGTGAAAGGGACATCATCTTCTGGTTGAACCAAAAGTGGCTCCTCTTGCTGTAATGGTGTCTGATCAAGCTGCTCCTGGACCACTATTGTGATAGGCAAGGATGAAAACTCCTATTGACTGATCTCAACTTGGTTAACCTGTGGTTCCTCCTCTTGAAACTTTTCATCTTCACTAATGGGAGGAACCAATGACACTCTTGAGTATTCAAATCTTCACCTTCATCTTCTTGGAACTCTGCATGCGACTCAAATGTTGTAGCTATTGGTTCTAGATCACCTAAGATTGGGCTATAACCCTCCTGTTCATCTCTGGGAACTTGATACGGTGCAAGTTGTGGTTCATCTTCAATAACACAAACTTCCTGCATTGCTTTAACAATTGTTAGTTTAAATTCATGGATTGGAATGAAGCCATAGGCTGCCATAAAATCTCGTTCCAACTTAATAGCAACAACCTGGGCCGCCTCTAGAGTTCGAGGTTCCTTATTCCTGAGAAAAATACCCAAAATGCCATCAAATGCCTCAAGATAAAAAATCAAGCACAAGCATCATTAGGCCTTATAGTAATTGGAAATTTATAATAATTTTTAGAAAAACGAGCATTAAAATCAGTGACAGTTTCATCCCCATTCTTTTTAATATGAGTAAAGGCACTAATTAAGGAAGAATTGTCTGGCTTATTCTCCCATCTTTCAGTAAACTTCTCTTGGAACGAATCCCATCCATCAATGGAGGAATTCAGAAGAGATTTGTACCATGTTCGTGCCTCCCCCTCAAGGGTCGATACAAACATCCTTATCACCAAATCCTCATGCTCCACCTCAAAATCATCCAACAATTTTGAAAAAGAAGCCAAGTGGTCCTCAACTAATTCTTTCGACCTTCCTGCAAACAAAGGTAAGCATTTAAGCCATTTACATGCAGGTAAGTCATGAGGATAATCTGGGAATGCAACAAAGCTTAGTGGGTCAAAAGCAGAAAATCTCCACCTTACTAGTGGCCTCACAGCGGCGGTCATATTCTTAATCTCATATAGAAACAAACACAACTGCTACCCTACTACTAGCTCCTGATGGAAATAAAAAGAAGGATGAAGATGTTGAAGATACACTCACCATAGTGCTCGTCAAAAAAGAACTTACCTAAGAACTCTTATGCTTACCAACTTCGAGAGGAGTTCTTGGTGAAATGATAGTCTTGTTCCGGAAATATGTTAGAGTTACTTCAAGCTCGGAACTAGACTTTGTGAAGGAATCGAACCCGAAAGATCTTCTTGTGTAAGTCCCCTGTGGAGTTGCTAGGTGAGTTAGAAAAAATAAAACAATTAAAGAAAAAACTCCCCGATTGTCGTTTACCAAGGCCGACGTTCCTTGACAATGACTCCAATTTGTTAGCACAAATTTTTACCCTCCAATTCTGAGCTGATACATGTGTTATAACAATGGTAAAAACTTAGCTAATTAAAGGAGTAGGGCCCCAATTGTCATTGACCAAACCCCTCTCCGTTTGGGTTAATGCTTGCTAGCCTCTAGGGGGAGTCCCTGGGCACACTGAAGTTTCTTGCTGCTGTCTTTAAGTCTGATTTATGGATGGAAAACCTACAAAACAACAAGCTGTTTGTCTTGGACAATGTGTAAAAGCAGTCCAAAACGATGAGAAAAGTAATATTCATACGTGGAGGGAACCTGCAGGGTTAACACAATGATAATAGATTGGAAAAATAAGAGAAAACTGTTGAAAAGATCAAAATAATCACAATAAACAGTTCAGAAAATGACAAATCAGATCACAATTTTACCACAGTACCGCCAAGAAAAGAAGTTCGAAGACAAAACACACACTTCTTTATTGATCAAGCTTACAAGAGGGTTGATTGTGCCACACTTGGAAATCTTACAACCATTACAATGCTTCCTTTGCTCAGAGAAAAGCCACCAGACGAGAGAGAGACTATGTTGCTGCTGCAAGAACCGACCAAGAACCTCTGTGAGGCATCCAATATATAGCTTAGGGGGTGCATATCTTAAGGAGAAGGAGAGAGGTCGGATGGGTGGCTAAGAATAGAAGGCTAGGTGCATGAGAGGAGATAGAAAAAGGAAGTGTGAGTGAAGTCCTAGTGTGGGTGATGAGGTGGACGAGCACGAGAGAGGGAATATGCGCACAAGAGAAGGATAATGCGCCCTAAAAGGAAGGATGGTGCACTAGAGGAAGAGAAGAGGGAATAATGAGGTGGAGAATGAATGTAAGTGAGGGATATAGGCACATAGTCGCATGAGAGTGGCCAAATATAGAGTTTAGTCCATGTGGAATTGACACGCAAGCACATGAGTGAGAGATGACAAAGGAATGTGCCCATGTGTGAGAGACGAGAGGGTGCACTTGGAGAAATAGAAAGAGAGAGTGAGTGAATGCAACATGCGCCTAAGTTAGATGGAGTGGGAGTGGTAGATGGAGTGCATGGATGCATCCCAATGGCCAAGAATAGCCATGAGTCCAAGTAACTGTGACATGCAAGAGATGAGTGAGAGTTAACTCAGTAATGCGCCCACATGTGAGAGAGAGAAGAGGGCGCACTTAGGGAGATAGAAGAAGAGGAGTTGAATTCGCCCTAAATTTTAGGGAATCTCCTAAATTTTAGGAATTTACGGTTTAAAATCAACTGGGGGCGAAATTTGTCGAAGTAGTGCATGGCAAATGGAGAGGTGATTGTGAGGAGTAATATCCGGGAAATGGGACCTAGTTATGCGCCCCCCTTTAGCTCAATTAATTAATTATTAAATGCTCATGTCATGGGAAAATGCAACCCATGCTTAGGTGGATGCCACATCACTCTTGTAGCTCTGTGTCATGTCGATCTTTGTGGATGCCACTTGGCACTGCGTGGACGATGACTATACCTGCTAAATATAGACATTTCTAAAAATAGAATCCAGTTCCTAAATTTTAGGAAATTGTCCACATCACCCAGGTGACAGCGAGAACACTGCCACATTTCACTGTCTAAAAATAGACATTGTTAAAAATAGAAAGTTGTCTGAATGCCCTTGACTTTATACTCGTTGATCTCGTCTTTCTGCAAGGGATCCGAATATGCGATCTAAACTGACATGCAAGCCTTGGTGCTCAACCTGCTAAAAATAGTGAACTGTGCCACATCATTCTGTAAAAGAACCAAAAGACTCTGGATGTCCTAAGGACCAATGCTGCACAGTCAAAATATGAATCCGGGGCCTGGAGCAAAACCTGCTAAAATAGAAAGTTTGGGCACTTCGCCCAAAAAAGTGTCATCGAGCCTAGAATCATGCAAGGACTCCATACTGTATGCTCAGAACTGCTCCAAAATGTCAAGAGACCCACTCAAACCATGTCTCTTAAAAAATAGCAACACCTGCTATATGTATACATCTCTCTCAAATATGCATGGAAACTAAGTCAACTCTAACTCTGAACCAAACAACCATGTACCGATCATACCTGCCTTTGATGGGAACTAACCTCTTGCTCAACACAAGTGCTAAACTTTGGGAGAATCTCAGAATGCCAGCCGAAACAATGCATGCTGGCTCTTAACCCTCCAGATTTTCAAGGGTGAAAATCTAGGGGTTAACAGTACCTCATCCGCTAAAGGGGGTAGGAAACGGGTCATGTACACAAGCAATGTTTAGGCTTCTATACTCCACACAAACTCGTATGTCCTCCGTACCTTTGTTGGCTTGGATTATGATAGGACTGATCCACTCAGCCTTATCGACACGGAAAATCAGCCCAGCTGTCAACATCCTATCAATCTCCTCCTTCACTTTCTCTTTAACTCTGGGGTTCAAACGGTATGGCTTGTGTTTAACTGGTCTTTAGTTAGGCTTTAACTCTATCTTCATCTCCCCTAAGTCTCCCTTAATAGCTTTTAGTTCTGAAAATATTATAGGGAATAGGTCCTCATATTCCCGCAATAGAGCTTGTATCTCTGTCACGGTTTGCTTGTCCTAGTACTCTCCAATGGATGCCAGCTTAGGGTGGTCGTCAGTCCTGATATTTACTTTCCGTAACTTCAGGGGTTTGGTATAGGAACTACTAACATTATCTGAAATATTGTTGTGCACAGCTCTAGTGCCTTTTGACTCTTTAAATGTCAAATTTCGAAGATCTTCTAGGCCTTTGGGGTCTCTTGGGTCTTCATCGATTTTACTGCAAGTAAAAGGTATTTGTCCAGGGGATGGGTAAAGGCTATGATGAAGGAGGTATTCATGTTCGGGACAGACGATGGGAGGATGTATAGGCTTAACTTCATCAGAAAAAAACATTTTCTTAATCTGTTGCAAAGCTCGAGTGATTTCAGGGGACTTACATGAGAATAAGAAGTCTTGGCAGAACTGTCTTTGAAGGATTTCCCAGCAAGCGGTTTGTCGTCGAGCCTCCTCATGTACATACCAAGCAGTTGGAATTTGTCCCAAAGAAGGAATAAACTGATGTACCCAAAATTGGGAAGGCAGTTGCGCAACTTCTCATACCTGAATACAATGCGCAACATGCTCCTGTGGATCAAAAAACCCATCGTATGCCACCAAAGTTGAGGTTTGACTGTTTGGTTCCTGTTCTTGACTCGACTGAGTATCTTGTGAAGGGGGAATAAAGCGATGTTGGATGGCACGCTTTGCTTCGTCCCAGGAAGATAAAGTACCCTTGTGGGTGGCCCACCATCTAGCTAAAGATGATTTTAACGCAACATCAAGTACAATAACTCTTTGCTTTGGCGTAACTTTATCCTCTAGCTCATCAAGAAAGCTATGTAAATCTGAAGTGCCATCGTAAACAGGGTGTTCTTTAACCTCTGATCCAATCCACCTGGAAGCTCTAATAGTTGCTCAACACTGTGAGAAGTTGTCATGTCTTCCCTGTTGCCAATTGTCAAAAGCGATCTTTGAATCTTCACTTGTAGATTGAATACTCTACCAAATTACCGAGCCTTCTGCTGTAGGATTAATATAGTCCGCCTACTTCCCTGTAGTCAGAATGTAGAGGTGATCCGAGGCATCTTCTTCCATATTTTCCTCAACAGGATCCGTATATCAAGGGCCTTGGTAAGGGTCTAGTGGTTGGGTTACTTTCATACCATCTGTTTCAAAAGTCATGATTTCCTTCTTAAGGTCTATGACAACGAAATTCTCGTAAGCCCAGTCGATGCCCAATAGAGCTGGGTATGGTTCCTTTCCCCCATGATTTCTATGACTTCGAAATCTGCCATTGTCTTTACTCCAACTAAATCTACTTCAACATTCTGCAGCCTCCCAACAGGATAGATACAATACTAATTGGCCGTGCGCAATTGAATAGGTGAATAAACAAGCTTAGGCTTACCCATGGCTTCGCAGGTTTTCTTTGGTAGTATGTCGATGTCAGATCCCAAATCTACCATAACATTGCTAATTTCGTAGTTGTCGATATGGGCATTTAGTCTAAATTCTCTTCCAGATCTCCGCTTCCTCCTCTGTATTCTACTTGTATGTCTCTCTGGAAGATTAACAACAATCGTCTCCTCTGGACTCCCTTTAGCCTCCACAGTCTCATTTAGCGTGTTCCACAACTCAAAGATGGTCTATTCTTCCGCAACTCAGAGATGGCCTATTGTTTTGATTGGGGTAAACAAAATTCTGCTATGTATCGTTGTTTGACTTGAGCAAGAATGAAAGCCTGTCCTTGAAGATTGCCTGGTTCAATGGATTTCATATAACATTTTAAAGCACGACCTCTCAAGGTGGTATGAAACTCGACTAGTTTAGCATACAAAGTTTCACAAGACCTCCAGATGGCCTCGCAAAGGAACCAATGCTATTCAACATCCTCATCCCCTTTACCCCAAAATTCTGGGTATCGGGTGAGGGATCCTGCATGTTGAGTTGCCATTGGAGAACTTGGGGATCCTATCAAAATAAATACCGAAGGTCCTGGTTGCGATATAAATAAAGAACTTGCCACACTACTACTACTGCTACCAATCGATCTGGTTGGACTACAATGATTAGAAACGACCGAAATTATGGAAGAATTTAGTGTAGAATTTACCGAATTTGTAGATTGCGCTGAGGGACTGGGCGATCCAAGGCTAGTTCCTGTGCTTTTGGGATGAGATTCTTTAACTTGGGGGGTCGCATTAGGAGGCCATATTGTATCAGGTCTTGTAGGGTACTTCACATCTTCGGGCGTTGCAGGATCTGATCCTCCTGCAAATTCTTTGGAGATTACAGCTGAGTCTTGTTCCTTGGGGGTGATGCCTATCTTGATTCTTTCTTCCGACTTTTCTTCACCTCATCTACTGTCTCCAGAACTTTCACCTTTCTATCCAAACTTCTCCTTCAACCATCGGCTGACCAGCCTTGGCCCTTCTACGTGTTTGCAACTCCCTCAACTTCTCTAACTCTCGTTTATGACTACTCTTGAAGTCAATCTCCTTCCGCGATTGATCATGCCTCTTCATCAACTTTCGCATCTTTTTTTCGCCACCTCTTTTTGATCACAACAACCCTTTTCCAGGCCCGTTCGTCTCTTGCACTCTTCTTAGACAACCCCCCACACTTCAAGAACTTCTATATCCTAACTCATGAACCTGAAACACAGCCAAGACTTACGTGTGATAAAGTTAGTGAGGATGCACCATCAGAAGGAGGTCTCACCCGAAGCGCAGCCAAGACTTATGTGTGATAAAGTTAGTGAGGACACACCATCAGATCTAACACAGTACAATACAGATCCATCCTTGAATGCAGAAAGGTTATATTATTTGAAGTCTAAACCTATATGTGCATCCAATAATCCATGTTGCACAGTATAAAGATGAGTGCATAAATCACAGGAACTTGTAGACAATATCACAACTCGGCATACATAAAGAGTCTCATTCATATCATGACTTATGTAGCAGAATCAACAATCGGATATCCAGTATGGGCTTTTAGACTTCTACGTAAGCACAATTAATCCCCCATAATTCATTACAGTAGCTTATCGCAGCAGACTCAATGACAGTAATGGCGATAGCTTGATGACAAAAGAAGAATGACAAGGAATCTATTGACAACAGTTTCTAGCTCTCGACAATAACACAATATATCAGAATTAACTTATTGACTCAACAACTAGGCAATTCCAAGAAAAAAGGGGTTATTGAAAGTTTAGGTTACATGACATGGAATGGAATTTTTACGTTAGAAACATACATTTAAAATTATGAATGGATCTTGTAGACGTTATTGTGTATGAATGGCTATTTTTCTGATGTTGATTTAATTAATTCTTTTGTAATTTATTATGTTTCTGGTTATGAATATCACCTAACTCGAACAACTATTTTTAGTTCAGGGGCATGTGTCTTGATTATGGGTTCACTATTAATGAATCCAGATTGTAGCAATTTATATGTGCACTTTCCAATTTGCATAGATAATGTAATTCTTGAATTCAGCTTCCCTTATTCTAGTAAGTTGTATTTTGGATATCTGCATTGGCAAGCCCCTTAGAAAAGGCTTTTTATCAATGCACGTATTTTGATGCTGCTAAATCCATTCTCTGAGTGTCTTGCATGATAAAGTTGCCTATATTTGATTTGCCTTGTCTATTTTTCCTTTCGTAATAATTATCTAARACTCTTATTTTATTCACAGGGGGATATCTTGGGGTGATGATTCTTTGGCTCTGGTATACGAGTCATGGTATAAAACAAGACGCACACGGACATGGGTAATATCTCCGGCTGATAGAGGAGAAGGGGCTCATATATTATTTGACAGGTCATCAGAGGACGTGTATTCTGATCCAGGTTCACCAATGCTTCGGAGGACCTTGTCAGGAACTTATGTTCTTGCAAAGATAAAAAAGCAAGATGGAAGTACATATCTCTTGTTGAATGGAAGTGGGGCAACACCAGAAGGAAATGTTCCTTTTCTGGATCTTTTAAACATGTGAGTTTCCTAAACTTTTAGCTTTGGATTTTATTCTAAATAGATTGATCTTATTTTGCATGTGGGATTTTGGAAATAGCTTTTGTTGCGTTTTGTACAAAAATGTTGAAATGACTGCTTGTCAACAGAAACACAAGTGAAAAGGAGCGTATCTGGCAAAGTGACAAGGAAAAGTACTACCAGTCAGTTTCTGCTTTGATGTCTGATCAGTGCGATGGTGATCTGGAGCTCAACAAACTGAAAATACTTTTTTCTAAAGAGTCAAAAACAGAAAATCCACAGTTTTTCTTGCAGAGCTGGCCAGATCAAAGAATTAGTCCAATTACCAATTTTCCCCACCCATACCCCCAACTCTCTAACTTGCAGAAAGAGATGATTAGATACAAACGTAAGGATGGGGTGCAGCTTACTGCAACCTTATATTTGCCTCCTGGTTATGATGCTGCGAAGGATGGACCTCTTCCAATGTTGGTATGGTCTTACCCAGGAGAATTTAAGAGTAAAGATGCGGCTAGCCAAGTGCGTGGTTCTCCCAATGAATTTGCAGGAATAGGGCCAACATCACCGCTTCTGTGGTTGGCTAGAGGGTAAGTAGTATGTTCATTATATTCATTAATTTTTGGTACGTACATTTGCAGGTGTGTGATCTACTTATTATCTATGTTACCCGATCCCTCTACATCTAGTGCTAAACGTTGATCCTATTCTTTAAGAATACTTGGACCCATACAGGATTCAGGTCTTCAGATCCATTTTCTGATTTGATTGTAATGTAGACAAATTGAAGATGAATACTGTGAGAAATCCTTTCAACTTTGGATGACCTATGATGTATCTCAAATTTCAATAAAAACTCGGAGAAACACAAGAAACAGAGGAAATAACCAATAAAAGAAGAAAAACTTAAAGATTAGTTCTAAACTACAAAAGGATCCTAAAATTATTTCTGAAGGCTATTAAACTCCATTTTAATCTATCTAGGCTTTCAAATTCTAATTCTAATGTATAAGTTGTTTTTTTTATTTGTAGTCGTTCTGTATATTTATATTTTTTTCAAAATCATAATCTTAACAAATCCCCAAATCCTGGAATTTTGTGAATTTGCTGCTGAAGTACCCAATTTGCACTTGTATCCACTTTTTGGTTAAACTTATTAGTATTTTGAAATAATATATTCTTATCTTTATTACATATTTACATACATTGTGAGAAGTACAGTTATTAAGAGTCAAGACAAAAGAGTGGTAAAGAAGATCTAAATAAACCTTCAGGCTTTTAAAATAGTTCAGTGGTTCACGGTGTTAATATTAATTGTATTAAAAACCTGACTTTGGCATGTATATCTGTTCTCAGTTAAAAATAATTTTAGAAAAGCTTCAAATATATGACTTTCAAAGTCAAGGTTGAAATAGCTTTTTACACCATACCTACAAATTCTGAAGAAAAACATCTGTATGGAGATTTACTTACAGCCTACTGAAACAAGGGACCTGCTTCCAGGGTCACCTCTCCTATTGCAGGGTTCATTATGAAGGAAAAAGATTAAAAGTGCATTATTTATGAGGATTGCAATAGTGTTTTCTTTTTGCTTTTGCAATATATGTTGATTTTTCTTAGTGTTTTCTCACCCTGCAATTTATCCCAATCCCGGTTTCAGTCTCTCCTTATCACTCCAAAATGTTTAATGCCCTTTCCCAATATTAATGAAATTTGCAAACATTAATATGCATTAAATTTC
>JASDQU010819886.1:0-10988 GCA_032191745.1 Picea mariana
CTTTTTCAAGGCATTGAGTACTTATTCTGAGGCTTTTATATTCTATATTTATATTTGGTTCTTAACAATATTCCATCAACTCATTATCATTATTATTGAAAGAAAATGGTCTCCTGAGTTCACGAGGAACCTTTATCATTGCTCCATCATTGTTAAGAAATATCATACAACTTCCATCGTTCCTTATATAACCACCAATCATTGGATACTGGTCTCTTCCAAGAACAACTATGTATGTTGGAGGTAGTTCTACCACCACAATATTAAAAACTGTAATGATATGAGCAACGAAGGTAATCTAGGCATAAAATTCCTTAATTTCTCCATAAGTTGGTACTTTCCTAGAGTCAATTACATAGATGCTTTCACTTTTTTCATAATACTTGGTGCAACTCATGCCAAGTGATTCCATAACTGCCAAGGGCATGATTTTGTTTGTTCCAACAGAATCTACCAGAAAATTGTGGAGCATGACGCCATGATTTTGTATTGAAATGTAAAAACGTAGAACTTTTCCCCTTAATTTCACCATTGATGCACGCCAAATCTGCTTTGGGTTTACAATTACTTCTTCAATTCTCCCAGCTATATCATCTAATAATTTTAGAATGTTTTCCCTCTATTGGGGAATTTTTACTACTTATGTGAAAGGCAAAGTAATTCTTAACTTTATTATATCATTAACAATATTATATATCATCTAAAGGGGATTGAGAATATTTTGTTTCTTTTTGACATCTGTGTTGGATTTTTTACTATTATCACTTTGTTTTTCTTTATATTTTTCATTATATTTCTCCTTTTCTTTCTCAAAATTCTCCTTACTCTTAACATAATTTATATGTTCCCATGTTTGGACAATGTTTTATTGGGAGATAGTTTCTTCTTCATCTTCTTCAAATATGTACATGGATGTATCACATCCATCCATGTGTACAGATTCCAAGACTTCTTCTAGAAATGATCATTTTCTAGTTCAACAATTTGTTCATTGTATCACTAATCAAGTATTACTGCATTTGGAATTGGTTGTCTAGGAACCCTTTGTCATTATTGATTGTTGACATTTTCAAACCTAATTCTTTGTTCTAGGGTAGGGTTTCTTATTTGTTCTGGGACCAAAATCCTCGGGTTAAGTATGTGATTTTCATTCCTTCTTAACCTTGTTATTTCATTTTGCATTTTTCTAATGTATTTTTTCATCTGCACAATCTTGATTCTTTGCTTCGTCTCCTCGAATACGATAGGATCCTTCTTCACATCTGGGATAGTTCCTTTAAAGAATCCTCCACCAATTTCCTAATTTTTAGCAGGTCATATCTTTTTCTCTTCATTCTTTTTTCGAACTGGATGATCCTTGGTCAGTAATGTTCAAATGATCCATCTTCTTTCATACTCTTCCAAGAATAATGTCAGATTCAACTCATGTTTCAATCATGATTTCCTCCATCTCTATAGCTTTGGTCATTGCTTCATCCAGAGTATCAATTTGGAAGGACCTAATACTGAATTTCACATTGGGTGGAATGGCATTTTTATAGAAACCAAGTATTAATGGATCATTAGGACTTTTATCTTGACGGATCTTGTTTAGTGTTTTATTGAATCTCATATTGAAATCTCTTATCCTCTCATTTTTCTTTAGAAAAATTTGGGTGAAATTAGTGAGAAGAGTATGATACGCGACTGGGGGAGTGAACATATTCAATAAAATGGCTTCAAGATCATCAAATGAGACAATTAATCTTGTGGGAAATGTTGTATACCATTTGTAAGATTGTCCAGATAAAGTTTGGAGAAACAACCTTACCATCACATCATCATGTTTAACAAGATGGAAATCACAAACATCCAAAAACAAATCAATATGTATTTTATCATGAATTGTTACCTCTCTGGAAAATGTTTTCAAAGTACCTTTAGGAAGAACATGGATCTCATATTGTTCACCTCCCTAGTCGAGGGGGGAGTCTCTTATCCTTCTTAGATTTCTATATCTTATTATTTATTCATTTCTCCTTTCTTCTCTTCTTTCTTTCCATCTGTATTCATGTCTTTATTCTCATATTTCTTCATGTGCGTCTTCGCGTCTTTCTTCTCTTTCAACCATGTCTGGAAGTTTCTTCTATTCTTCAAGAGGATGCTTTTCAATTTATGAGATACACAACTTCTTGGATTTTCTTCTAGTGATTGTTCCTCTGTATTCATCTAGCCTCAATTACCAACTTTCTCTTTCTCTCTTTGAGCTCATATATAGTCTTGTATTTCGTCTCTTCTTTTTCTTCTAATAATTTCTCTTTTGTAACATCCCTCTCTTGCATGCACTGAGTGAACTTATTCTTTGAGGACACTTGCTTGCAAGTGATCCAAATTATTATACTATTGGTTGTTTGATTATGATTATGAGGCATTATGGATTTGATGATATGTTATTTTGTGTATTTACATAGACAAGTGCTATTGAATGGGTTTTGTTGAGTGTGTAGGACCTTGGCCCTCAAGGATGCAGAGGCATCGATGAAACCCCTTGGACTCCAGATCAAGTTAGGGAGTGGATTATTGGGGTTTGGTTGTTGTTGATATGACATATGTACATCTGATTAGATGTTATGATGATTAATTATTATTGCTGACATGATTTGTTGATGATGCAGGCTGACGATAGCTTTCTGACCAGCCTCACATGTGGAGTAGAGGGGTCACACATGACAACCAGAGACTTTGAAGGAGAGGTGTGGACAAAATCGTTGCCACAACCTACTAGCCCTCACATCATGGCTCAAACTCTAAGTTAACGATTACCTATTTCAAGAAGAACCACGATGTCGTGAGGGCCTACTGCGACAGTCGCTCACGATGATTCAAAGGGGCACGCAATAAGGGAGGAGCCTTATTCCTTAGAGGCCCTTAGTCTCCCACAATATCACCTAGAAGAGTATTAACTCCAAGGGTTTTTGATGTCTACCAAATCATTCAAGAGTCGAGTGGCACCCTTGGAGTGCATAGTGCGTCCTTAAGGGCACGTCGCGCAATGAAAATGGAAAGAGGAGAGTGGCACCCTCGGAGCACGTAGTGCGTCTTGAAGGGAATTTCGCAGAAGGAAAACTAAAAGATCCAAGTGGCACCCTTGGAGCACCTAGTGCATCCCGAAGGGCATGTCGCATTTTTAACTGGTAAGTTAATAAACCTAGACGACCTTAAAACGAATGATGTGACAAGAAATATTTAAAAACATTTTCCCTAATAAAAATGTTTCCTAGCCTAGTGAAATTAAAATCTAGGTCTAAGTGACACTTTTCGTAAAAAGTAATAATCATAATTAAACATGTGACGAGAAGGGGGTAAGAAATTCAATTAACTTTTTAAAATCAATTTATAATGGGGGATTAAAATTTTAAAAGGGATTTGATTGTTTATTTTTCTATATATGCTAATAAAAAATTATTAATTAAAAAGAAAAAGGGAAAATAGTGGATTTTTATACACTTGCTTATTTGAGGTTTAGATAAAAAGGGAAAACAGGGAAACTTAAAAAAAATAGGAAACTAAGGGAAAAAGGGGAAGCACAAAGAAAAAATGAATGTAAGGAAAAAGTTGAATGACTAACTTTAAGAAATCTTGTCGTTAAGAACTTTCTAATTTTGAACTCAACTAAAAATTTAGTAAAGGCGTAAGTCATTTAAAACGTGTAAGGGAATATTGGGACACTAAGGAGCATTTTTAGGAATGCTTTTTGGTGGGTGAGGGAAATAGGAGTAATTAAATAATTAATGAAATTAATTTTTGGTGCAAGTAAGGGGATGGGCAACATGTGTATAGGGGAGGTTTTTTTTGAATTAAATTAATGAAAAATAAATTAAATTGGAATTAGGGAATGAAATCACTTATAAACTCTATAAAAAGGATGGAGGAGGAGGATTATGGATGGGATCTTTATGTGTAACATTATGTTGTTGAATTTTTGACTTGACTGACCTATCTTGTGGGAGTTAGGATACCCAGATCGGGTAACGAGTGGTAGCTCGACCTTGCAAGGTTAGATGGGTACTAGTTGTTCTTTAGTTAATGTGTGTGGCCCCTTTATGGCTCGGGGGGATCAGGGGGAAGAAGAGTACCTCTATCATTGGCTAGGAGGTATAAGTGTAGTCACATTGGTCGACAAGAGGGAGATGGATGGAGCACGCACGGGACAATGACTCGGAGATGTCATCTTGGGCTATGGTACACATGTGTTTATTTGATTGGTAGATTATTATTTTTCTTGCACTTTCATTACTGTATGTCTATGTGTAAAAAAATTTGTTTTACTCATATTTTTAATCGAGAACTTAAAGTCATCATAGATTTCCACTCACTTCTTTTGAATTGATTTCCTTGGAAACACAATGCCTGATTGTTATGACTTCTATGTTTGTCTTATTGATTATTATGAAGAGATTGTGCTTTATCTTCCATCCTTATCCATAGATCATCAGTCCATGCCTGAGAAATCGGTCAGGAGCCGAATCGATGGTGGTCACTTCGATGTTTATAGACCTATAAATTCCAATACCCTACTTTTCTGAGCATGGATGATGAGTGAAGGATAACGTTTGCCCCTAACCTTACTTATCTCTACATTGATTTATGCATGGATAAACGATTGGTCTTGCGCTTTCTATTGATTGATTTCTTCTTCGTTTTGGTTGGTAAAACTCTGTGTTTTGATTAGTAAATCTTAATATTTTATTATGTTAGTCTCTGTGCTTATTTATGTTGTGACTGGGAATTTACTATGTCGGCAATTGAATGTTTGTTGACAGCTTTTAATTTATATATTTACTGCCACTTTAAATGTTGTATGATCTATAATTTCGTGGTTGTATTTACTGATTTCGATGTCATTTTGTGTTATGTTTTGATATATTTTCCTCCACCATTTCATGCTTCTAAATGCCAACAAAAACGTGGTTGAATGCTATTCTTTAGTAGAACCTTACCAGAGTTTATTTTTGGCATATCCCAGCGCCTTGATTGTTGAATTCTCTGTGTCTTTATATTGTTATGACAACGTTTTACAACAACATTTAATGACAACAAAATTCATGGTGTATCTGTGTTTGTACCCATCTATTGGTTGTTATTTTAACCTTTTATTTACTGCGAATTTACCCTTGTATTGTCTACAATTTCTTATAACAAAATCAACGAAATTGTTACATTAAAATGCAGGGAATTGATTGATAAAGCACAGAAAATGAATGTAATGATTCTTGACAGTGATTTCAATTACTGTTGACTTATGTAGTGTGAATACTGTTAACAACGAACTTACAAGTTTCACAATGATTTCATTTATATCAATGGCATGCATAGTTAACACTTATCGATGCAACCCTTATGCCTTCTGTGTTGAATATTTGTGGTTGTATATAATTGGATGTTGGATAATTGTATTAATTTATATCAGTGTATTTTTGTAACCCATCGACCATCCATAGTATAGTTATAATTTGTTGTTGTATATTACATAGATGTTGTAAATCGTAGTTAATTTATTGTTGTGTAGGTCTTTTTTTAATCCATTGACAATCCATGGAATAAGTTATAATTTCTTGTTGTACCTGCATTGAGGAATCACGTAGGATCAACGATTATATGTATTGAATAACATTTTTTATTTAGAGAAACGATTGATATTCAACAACAATTTTATACGAACATATGATTATTAATAGACAACAATAGAAATTTATTTTAGACAACAATGTTTAGGTAATTGTGACTGCGAAATGAATGTGATCGAGAGAGAATCTATGTGTAATGTGTAGCTGTAATTTAATATTCCTTGTCAGATTGCAGCGAATATATACACAACATGTTTTCCATTGGTAAGGCAGCGTTTTTATGATTGTGTTTATTATAATTATATTACTGCGCGTTTACTATTTGTTTATCTGACCGTGTGTGCATATGAAAACTCTTTTATCATGGTTGAGTATTTACACAACAATATATCTACTTGTGGTTGAGAGTGATGCTTATTGTAATCCCTTGCTAATTTTATTTTATCGTTAATCCTTTTAAAATATAGCGACACCATGACAACAATGTACCTATATTCTAGTTCCTTTCTAAATTCCCTTCATTTTTGTCAGTCTTTTAAAGACAATTATTTGTAATAAATACATTAACATTATGACATAGACAGGAAATTTACATCATCTCTTCAATGATAGTGATTTATTACACTCAGTGATTTTCTTTGTACATAGCGGATTTACCATTGCGCCTTTTAATGGCTGTGAATCCCCTTTGGTTGTTTAACTGGTCATAACTATGCATTATTTAAACTGTTAGATCTAAATGTTAAATTGTAAAGTTGGTCAGAGATATATTGTTTCAGTTTTAAATAGAGAAATATTTAAAACGTGAATTCTTCAGATAGCAATATAGGTGTAGTTTTAGTTGGCGATATAACTAGTTATTGATGATGAGTAAGGTAGTTATCCCTTGTTTAGTTTAGCAACCGCGTTTGCATTTAGATCAATGGTTAAAGATGTTTAATGCGTTGATTGCCTTTGATAGTTTTTTCCTTATGGTAATCTTAATGGTTGGATTAAGTATTGGGATTCTCACCTTAGAACAGGCTCAAATGTTCTCCCAACATAGAACTAGATAAGGACCCATTGTGATATTAGAATGTATTTTTGTAAGGTTGCTGCAAGAGGGAGTTTATGTTGGGAAAAAGGGTTGGAATTCTTCCGGTGGCGCATGGGTCCCTGGTGCACCGCTAGCACTATGGAAACATGATTTTTTGATATTGGATCATTGCACGCATTGATCAAGACACGCACACGATATCCAGGATCAGAGTCACATGCCAACCAATGTGGTTGATGACAATTGTTTTTAAGGTGGTGCTTGTTTTGTAAATTTTGTGTTTGTTCGTTGCTCACTGGGAAGGTTCTAATTACTAGTTGTCAAAGATGATGTGTCAGGTTGTTGACATTATCCTTTAGCTTGTAGGCATTGTCTAGCTTGTGTCAGGAAGGTAGTTGATTTTGTCTTCCTCTTGATTATCACATGTTTTGCCCCATTGCCTGATGTGCATGTATGATGAGTCGTTGTTGTTTGTTGGATGCTATGCATGCGTTGTGTCATCCTCAAGTTGCGTTGTTTAAAAGTTGTCATTTTCTCCTTCCTAATTCAAAAAAAAAAATTCTTTTGCATCGAGTCACTTGTATTCGTTATGATGGGGTCATTACATATGGTATCATAACAAGTTTCGACCCGCGACTTGGGATCACTATGGATTTCGTTGAATTGATTTTTGATTATAAAGTTTCGAATTAATTTGATTTTTATTTGTGTGGTAATCATGCTTAGAGGAAGCTGCAGAGGCAGACGACGGGGTGCTAAGGGAGGAGGTGCAATCCCTCCAGTAGCATCCACGCCTAAGGGGTCTAACACCTAGGGAAATGAACAAGTTGTCGGGGAGGAAAAAATAGTTGTGGGTGATGTGGTTTGGTTGATGAGTTCTTTTCAGCGGATGTCTAAGGCACTGATCAATCATTTGGATAGAGATGAGGCCAGGGTGATGAAACCCCCTAAGGTTACACCGTGCGCTACAGTTAGTATTGGTAGCATTCATCGTGAACTCGAGAAGGTCAAATTTTTTGAGTTATTTGTTTCCCTAGATAGGACATCCACCGAGGCATGGTTGGAGAATATGGTGATGTGATTTTCACTTCACGACTATACCTCCAACATGAAGGTCTACATGGCATTCTTTCAATTGAAGGGGAACATTGTTTTATGGTGGAAGATGCTCTTGACGCAATTGAACATGGTCATCGAAGACATGTCATGGGAATTGTTCGAGAAATGGTTCTGAGAGAGGTACCTATCAGAGGAATTCATTGAGCATCAGTTCAATGTTTTCAGCACCTTGCGATAGGGAGATCATACGGTTCCTAAGTACAAGACCCATTTTATGGAGTTTCTTCGGTATTCTCTGCACCCTAATACCAAGAAACTTAAGGTCAACAAGTTCTTGTTTGGCCTTGTTGTCAGTATAAGTGCAAAGGATAGGATTTTGATGCCCCAGACCTTACATGATTTCATCCAGAAGGCACTAATAGAAGAGGAGGAGATTATCAGTGGGGGTCAAAGCAGGACTCCAGCGAGACGAGAAGTGAAAGTGTCATTTGGTGCGCAAAAACATTAGACACCAACTAGACATATGCCAAGATATCATGTCTTCTAGAGAGGATCCACTTTCACTCACCTCGATGACCAATGGATCAGTAGAGGATTCCTTATCAAGGACCACAACATCAACAACAATAGTTTAGGCATGTTCAGCAGAACATACTAGCATTCCAGGCTGGTGGGCCATCATCTTCTACTTCAGGTACCAATCACTAGTGCATTTGGGTCAAATTCCGATGGTGTGTTCGCTGTAATTGCCACTTTCTATTGTTGGAAGAATGACAAACCTCGGATCCCCTCAAACGTCATTTCATACGACGTCTCTTTTTCAATGACAGAGTTTTCATCTATATTGTGATGTTATATGACGCCACGTGTCATCATAAATTGGATTTTCCAACCCCATATTGACATCGTAAGATCGACATCTAGGTCATGGAAAGAGTGACATTTCATACGTGGCAAGAGCGATGTTTCAGACGTGGCAAGAGTGACGTTTCAAAGGTGGCAAGAGAGACGTTTTGAAGGTGGCAAGATAGATGTTATAAAGGTGGCAGGAGAGATGTTCCAAAGGTCGGAAAAGCGAAATTCTTAAGCTGGCAAGAGAGACATTTTAAAGGTGGAAAGAGTGACGTTTCATAGGTGGCAAGAGAGACGTTATGAAGGTGGCAAGACCGACGGGACGAGGTATCAGATCCGACGTGGTTTCGATGGGAGAGAAACTCTTGGATGTGGAAAAAACAATGTCCGGAAGGTGGAAAGAGTGACGACGTGGAATTACTAGCTCTGAAATGGTTTCTATGGGAGCGACAATCTTGGAGGTGGAAAGAGAGACATCTTGGAAGTGGCAATAGCGACGGGAAGAGAGTGAAAGACGTCGCAATTGTAACAGTTGTGTAGTTATTTAAAAAAAAATACAATATCAATATCAAGACCTAATAGTCATTCCAAGCCCAAAGGAGGATTAAGTCATATAGGTGCCAGCTAGTGACCCACTTAATAGTTTCCTTAGGATTTCCCTCGCAGTAAAGGTTGGGATTTTTCTTTCAGGAGTGTCTAAGAGATAAAAAGACCCAATAATCTTTGAAATTTGTGGTGCTCTACAAGATATTTATTTAGTTGAATGATATTTAAGGCTATATATAATCCAAGGTAGCTATATCTAGTGCTACAGTTCCAAAAATAGTGCAAACAAGAAGCAATTCCATTGAAATTTTGAAGAACTTTGAATTCCTTAAGACAACCTTACATTATAAATTTTGTATTTCTCTACTAGACAGTTTGATCACAATCCCCTTTCAAAACAAAAGCATTCATTTTTGTTAAAAAAATGTGAAATCACTATTAGACAACTTAAATGGATCCATGCCATTATGCCCTTAAAGAAACAATTTGTATTTGTAGTGAAAATGAATAAACTAGATGGCATCATCTTCTATTTCAAGCTCTCTTTCTTTCCTTGAAAGAAGCCATCAGCATAACAAAAAGAGTTCAATAAACCATAACTTAGTTGTTATTTTCGTTATTCACTTCGTTTTCATTTATATTTATTGTTAAATACCTAGGAGAACTCACCATCTAAAATCAATCTTCAACCCTAAGTTACACACTCAGATCTACACTTAATTTTTAATCCATCTAGAGGCCTATGCCCTAGTTTTCCTAATTCCTCTAAAAAATAGTTGATGAGTTTACCTCCCTTTCTAGCCATAGAGTGCAGCGACTCACTCTAACCATCACAATCCAATGATAACACAAAATACATGTAATAACCACTCTCCCTTTTCATTTAAATGAATAGGTCATACACTTGGACCATGAGAACCCCCAAAGGACATGAAGACATTTTTCTTATGAGTTATCCTCCAAAGAGACCACAGTTTCCTTTGGTTTGTGTACTTTCACCACGCCTACTCTAAATAGTCTAATGCCTAAAATAACACAGTAAAACTAAGCTATAATATGGGCAATCATTAAACTCTACTTTCACCACACCTACTCTAAATAGTCTAATGCCTAAGATAACACACTAAAACTAAGCTATAATATGGGCAATCATTAAACTCTACTTTCACCACGCCTACTCTAAATAGTCTAATGCCTAAGCTAACACACTAAAACTAAGCTATAATATGGGAAATCATTAAACTCTTGTAAGAAGGTCATGTGCCTATTTATGTTTACCACCTTAATCTAACTTCTCTACAATGCTTGATCCTTTGACTATCTGTTGTCATTAGATACATCAAATATTGCAACGATTAATCCATTCCATTTATAAGATGTTAAAAAAACACGAACTTTGCTTATTACCTCCTGCTACTCAATCAACATCAAAATATATATAAATATAAAAAACTGCACATACACGTTTTACCTTGGTTCTGATCAAGGTTAAATCTCAGACACTAATATTGCACTTATCACCTAGAATTACAGAACTAGCACAAGCACTGATATGCATCTCATGCTTGCATAACTCAAGCTTACATATCTAGAGTTCACACCACAGATCAAACCCAGGTTTAGATGGATCTATGACACTAATCAATGCATCCCTTTCACAGACACACACATACATGAGTTGATTTATCATCTCCATTGCAACCTCTCTCGGGCTATTGATTGCACGTTGCAACCCCCACTCCTCTTGGGGATGTATATTGCATCTCACTTCTCTAAGTGCAATAATTTGGTAGAACTGTTATATCAAGCACCTTTCATGAACTTCGGTAGCATTGTGCTTGGCACTACATGGATAAAGTCTATGATAAGAATCAGTATTGAAATATTTA
>JASDQU010819886.1:14829-37047 GCA_032191745.1 Picea mariana
AGATATGTTGGGTTATGATATATTGAAGACAGATCGAACACTTGTGTATATCCTAACTCTTGGTGTTATAAAGCCATATAGAAATCTTGGAATAGATAAGTTCTGAGAAAATTAATTAATTTACCTTTGAACTTGTTCTATACCCTATTATTTTTGTTCTATTGTGAAGCATCTTCACTTTCTCTTTCTTAGTTTTGACATTGAACATATTTTTTCTAGCTTCGAGATTGTTCTGAGAGGTTATTGAATATGCATCAAGCATCCCAAGTTGTAGGGAATTTTAATTTCATGTCATCTCCTACAATTAGTCTGGTATTCTTTTCTACAAAAACTCCTTTCATTGTTTGCGGAAGCTGCAAAATTTTTATTACATTAATGGATACCATTATGATTCATGTTTGTATGTGTACTATGTAAATGGTGGGCGTGTTGCCTGTTTAGCTCTATAAGTACTTACTACTAACTCACTTAAATATTCTGTGACTGGAGATATTTCAGAGATGTTTATTGAGCACTATTTCATTGAATCTGTGTTTGTCCTTTTACAGTGATTTTTTGGCAGCAGTTGGTACTTATGTAAGGAGTGTTTTCCACTCTCTAAGAACAAAGATATGGAAAAATGAAGAGAAAAAAACTACAAACTGGCCCAAGTGTAAAGAATATGGTGGGTTACTAAGCTCAAGTTTCTGGCTTCATGTTTCTGACAGTAATGGATGTCAATGTGTCTAATCTATGTAATGAATTGTCAGCTTGAAATGTTGTATGCATTCTTGTTTCCTTTAATTAACAACGTGGTAAGTGTAAGCATAAACTAAGCTTACCAATACCATACATATGGGATTTTGTTTATCATTTTTGAGCCCCTTGCAGCAAGTAAATGAAAGTGTTTGTGAATGAACACTTGAAGCTTATGTAAAGAAATTTATTTTTCTCTACTACATCCCAAAATAATCTTATAGAACTAGCTGCAATCATTTGTGAGCTTGGATCATGAATCACTTCTATAGTTAAGTTGCTTCTTGGTATAATTATTTTGTTTGGGGAATCTACTAAGTGCTCTTCCAAGCACTTCTTCAATTACATTTGAACTTGATTATGGAGAATGATAATGATCATTACTAATCCTTTGTGATTGTAGCCTTTGCAATGCCAGCAAAATAATCTTGCATAATGCACATGCAGTTTGACATGAGTAACAGAGTTCCAAAGGAGCTAGCCTCTGTGATTAAAATGTGATTTGACATTAGCAATACTGGAAGTCCTGGAGGGATTTATATTTGTAATTAAACTGACATTTGGTGTAAGTATTACTTTTCTAGCTTCTGGGAAGAGGTCTTCAACAAAGTCATTAAATTATACTAGAATTCTTGATTTGTGACTTGTTCTTGTATCTTTATGTTTTTTCTCTAATTCCATAATACTAACATAGAGTTTTCCCCTTATCATGATTCATTAATAGAAGTAATTGTGGAAAATATCGATGTGGCTTTCTCTTGTACATATGATATGTTTGTTTTCTTTCCACCACACTGCATTTATCTTTTTCATCTTCTTCTCACCATAGCCTAGTTCTCATGGGGAGAGGTTGTGGAGTGCTTTTCCTGGCTTTTGATAGTAGGGGTTGGATTGAACTAGAGAAGAATATTTTTCTTGATTAGAATGGATTTTTTTCTCCTTTCTCTGGTTTTTTCTTTGATTTTGGACCTTCCCACTATGTGGCCTGTGTTCTTTGAAATTTAAATGCTCTTTTAGCAGGGCTAGAGATGAAGCTATTGTGGCTTCAGACAAGTCCAAATTTTTAGGTTTTTTTTCACTTAAAACAAGAATATCGAAGGAGACTAAAGGATTACAAATTTTTTAAGGACTCGGTTTTTTCTGAGTCCAGAGGCTGATATTTTCCAAGTGAAGTGTGTTTGGGCTACTGGTTTACCAGATTTCAAATTCCTCGTGTTTTCAAAAAATTTTGAGGAAGAAGAATGCTAGCTGAGGGAAGCCTCCATTTCATTTTGTTAAGAGTACAATTATGGAATAAGGAGTGTGCAATGACCTGGATTGATTCTAATGTGTTGAACAATTGTTCTATTTTGGTTTTCCAAGGCCAGTCTTCAAGCTTGACCAAAGATATTTCTCTCAGGTAGAGAAAGAAGAGTTTGTTAGTGGTATCCCCACTACAAATCGAATAAAATCCAAGCATGGCAATAATAATTTGGGTCATTTCTATGTTACACAAAACATGGAAATGTCTAGCAGTTTCCGAAACAGAAAAATCTAGAAATGAGACCACCCCAAAATGGGTACGTTGGGGGAAACATGGTATATATATAGTTTTTTTTAAATAACACATTATCTTGCAAGAAAAAAAGAATGATATACATAAATGACATTTTAGAAGGAAAACCATGTCTATATTAACATGAAAGAACATGTGGCACACAGTTAGAGAAGTAATGCCTTGTATGAGGACACTTGGATACAACCATGGAATAGGAGCATTGGGATAACATCTTGTTAGATAGTGCATCTTCTTAGAGGAGAGGAATTAAACCCTAGGAGAATCATTCCTCGAGGATGTTTCATCATGGGGGTTGGATAAACCCTAGTATGACACTTGTATATCCTTGTATTGTAGAGAGAAGTGTTATTAGAGCCGGATCAACTGACCCCAAAAATGTGAACTGATGGACATCGAGGTATATTGAGGTACATACATGGCTTGGTTCTCTTGATTGAATGCCAATTCTATATCCTCATACATGATAGAATCTATTGGAAACGTTGCAATCCTGCCAATCTTGAAATCCTGAAAATTGTTAAGTCTGCTGAATTTTGAATGGGACCTAAAATTCTATGTTCTCCATATGAATTCCAATGAGGTTGGAACCACTCTCAAACATCCTGAAACAATTAATCGTAATGTTAAAAATTTAAGTAAGTTTAAGAATTTAACATTACCATTAATTACTGGGGTGGGTGAAATGGTGATGATAGTTAACTGAGCATGTGGACAGATTTAAAATGTCTATTAGTGGTTAATGAGGGGATTTTTTGCCACCTAAGGGATCCATGACCCTCTCAATTGCTTGGAGAACCTCGTAAAACTAAAAATTTCCGCGAAAATGACTACTAAACTACCTGGAAATGCCATCGGCCATTTCCTGTAACATAGATCTTTTTTTAGTGTCTTCAACTCTTAATTTGGTTGAGACTATTAGAAAAACAAACCTTTCCACTAATTTCTGTCAACCGCAAAAAATTTATCATGTGATAGACAATTTCATACCCATTGGTTCCACTGCCTTATCACCTACAAAGGGGAATATGAAGCTGAAAGCAGTGCAAGCTGAAGTAAACAATGTACCTGATAGTGCATATAATATATTTGTTAGTGACAATAAGTATTTTTCCCAATGAAAGCAGAATATGTTGACTATTTAAAATCATTCAAGTCTTGTGCCATTCATTTGAAAGCCATAATTGGAAAATCAAGTGTTGGTTGGTTGAGGTCTAAGGAAAAGAGATGGAGGACGGGATATCGAATTCCAGGTTGAAGCAACTCAAATTGTGAAAGATACCACTGGCAAGAGGTAACGACCAATTCTTGTGATGAAAAATGATCCTTGAAATATGTCTTGAATGCCAAAGACAACATTATAGGAGGACAACCCCTTAAAGGTATAAAATCTTTCAATTCTATTCTTGACCATAATAAAATGGTCCTCTTCTAATTTGATTGTTAGAGGTAGGTGTTTCTAAAGCAGTCTGAAAAATGTGTAAACAAGAATGAATCCTCCTATTCTTGGGATGGACCCTTTGTTTTAGGGACATAAAAAATTGTATAGAAAAATGTGAGAACCTAAGAGTTGGAATGTTTGACTCTATGTTTATATCCCAAGGGTACTTTCCATTCAATATGAACTTTGAATAAGCTACCAAGGCCAAAGTGATGAATAGGGTTTGGAAAATAGCTCAGATGTTTGCATTAGAAATCTGACTTCGACCCTTGGGAAATGTTTAATCATCATAGCACTTTGTGGATCGAGTTTCCTTTTCTAGGGGAGTCCATCAAGGAGGCTGTGGGTATTTTAGTTAAACCTTTTGGGAGGTTTATTTTCAAAGAAATGGATAAAGAAATCACCTTAAAATCACACTTCAGTTATATTTTGTTGAGTTTCGATGATGGGGGACAAGTTTTGGGGATGACTAGAGAGAGCCCCAAAATTTTAGGGGATGACAGCCCAAAAAATATAAAAAGAGTACAATTGTTTTTTTTTTGTTCTTTAACTGAGTTTTCCCAGTCAACACAAGCAAATGAAAAGTGTTCTATTTCGGATATTCAATGGACAGAAACATCCTGCTATGCTATGGAATAACCCTTAATCTAAGAGACCATGAGGGTGGGGGTATCTATCTCACCAAATTTGCTTAGGACTAGCCCTTGGCCCTTTTCTCCTCCCATTTTTCACAAGCACAAGCACACACATAGGAATGAACATGCCATTATAGAGACTTGAACTTTGGTGGAGTTACAACACCTTGACTTCACTAACCCAACATAGAACTAGATAAGGACCCATTGTGATATTAGAATGTATTTTTGTAAGGTTGCTGCAAGGAGGAAGTTTATGCTGGGACGAAGGGTTGGAATTCTTTCAGTGGCGCATGGGTCCCTGGTGCACCTCTAGCACTATGGAAACATGATTTATTGATATTGGATCATTGCACGCAATGATCAAGACACGCACACGATATCCAGGCTCAGGGTCGCATTCCAACCAATGTGGTTGATGAGAATTGTTTTTAAGGTGGTGCTTGTTTTGTAAATTTTGTGTTTGTTCGTCGCTCGCTGGGAAGGTTCTAATTACTAGTCGTCAAAGTTGATGTGTCAGGTTGGTCACATTATCCTTTATCTTGTAGGCGTTGTCTATCTTGTGTCAGGCAGGTAGTTGATTTTATCTTCCTCTTGATTATCGCATGTTTCGCCCCATTGCCTGATGTGCATGTATGATGAGCCGTTGTTGTTTGTTGCATGCTCTGCATGCGTTGTGTCATCATCAAGTTGTGTTTCTTAAAAGTTGTCATTTTTTCCTTCCTACTTCAAAAAAAAATTTCTTTTGCATCGAGTCGCTTATATTCGTTATGATTGGGTCATTACATATGGTATCACAACAAGTTTCGACCCACGACTTGGGATCACTATGGCTTTCGTTGAATTGATTTTTGATTATAAATTTGCTAATTAATTTGATTTGTATTCGTGTGGGAATCATGCTTAGAGGAAGCTGCAGAGGCAGACGATGGGGTGTTAAGGGAGGAGGCGCAATGCCTCCAGTAGCATCCATGCCTAAGGGGTCTAACCCCTAGAGCGACTAACAAGTTGTCGGGGAGGAACAAATAGTTGTGGGTGATGTGGTTTGGTTGATGAGTTGTTTTAAGGGGATGTCTAAGGCAGTGATCAATCATTTGGATAGAGATGAGGCCAGGGAAATGAAACCCCCTAAGGGTCCACCACATGCTACAGTTAGTACTGGTAGCATTCATCGTGAACTCAAGAAGGCCAAATTTCTTGAGTTATTTGGCGCCCTAGATGGGACATCCATCAAGGCATGGTTGGAGAATATGGGGATTTGCTTTTCACTTCATGACTATACCTTCAACATGAAGGTCTACATGGCATTGTTTCAATTGAAGGGGAACATTGTTATATGGCAGAAGATTCTCCTGACGCAATTGAACATGGTCGTCGAAGACATGTCATGGGAACTGTTTGAGAAATGGTTCCAAGAGAGGTACCTATCAAAGGAATTCATTGAGCATCAGTTCAACGTGTTCAGTTCCTTGAGATAGGGCGGTCGTATAGTTCCTGAGTATAAGGCCCATTTTAAGGAGTTTCTTCGGTATTATCTGCACCCTAATACCAAGAAACTTAAGGTCAACAGGTTATTGTTTGGCCTTATTGTTATCATAAGTGCAAAGGATAGGATTTTGATGCCCTAGACCTTGCATGATTTCATCTAGAAGGCCCTAATAGCAGAGGAGGAGATTATCAGTGGGGGTCAAAGTAGGACTCCAGCGGGACAAGAAGTGAAAGTGTCATATGGTGCGCAACAACATCAGACACCAACTAGACATATGCCAAGATATCATGGCTTCTAGAGAGGATCTGCTTTCACTCACCTTGATGACTGATGCCTTAGTAGCGGATTCCTTATCGAGGATGAAAACATCAGCAACAACAGTTTAGGCATGTTCAGCAGAACATACTAGCATTCCAGGCTGGTGGGCCATCATCTTCTACTTTAGCTACCAAGCACTAGTGCATTTGGGTCAAATTTCGACGGTGTATTCACCGTAATTGCCACTTTCTATTGTTGGAAGAACGACAAACCTCGGATCCCATCAAACGTCATTTCACAGGACATCTCTTTTCCAATGACAGAGTTTCCATCTGTATTGTGATGTTATATGACACCACATGTCATCATAAATTGGATTTTCTAACCCCATATTGACATCATAAGACTGACGTCTAGGTCATGGGAAGAGCGACGTTTCAAACGTGGCAAGAGTGATGTTTCAGACGTGGGAAGAGCGACGTTTCAAAGGTGGCAAGAGAGACGTTTTGAAGGTGGCAAGAGAGACGTTATAAAGGTGTCAAGAGAGATGTTCTAGAGGTCGGAAAAGCAACATTCTTAAGGTGGCAAGAGAGACATTTTAAAGGTGGAAAGAGCGATGTTTCATAGGTGGCAAGAGAGACGTTATGAAGGTGGCAAGACCGACAGGACGAGGTATCAGCTCCGACATGGTTGCTATGGGAGTGAAACTCTTGGATGTGGCAAAAGCGACTTCTAGAAGGTCACAAGAGTGACGATGTGGAATTACTAGCTCCAAAATGGTTGCTATGAGAGCGACAATCTTGGAGGTGGAAAGAGAGACATCTTGGAAGTGGCAATAGCGTCGGAAAGAGAGTGAAAGATGTCGCAATTGCAACGGTTGTGTAGGTATTTAAAAAAAAATACAATATCAATATCAAGACCTAATAGTCATTCCAAGCCCAAAGGAGGAGTAAGTCATATAGGTGCCAACTAGTGACCCACTTAATAGTTTCCTTAGGATTTCCCTCGTAGTAAAGGTTGGGATTTTTCTTTCGAGAGTGTCTAAGAGATAAAAAGACCCAATAATCTTTGAAATTTGTGGTGCTCTACAAGATATTTATTTAGTAGAATGATATTTAAGGCTATATATAAGCCAAGGTAGCTAGATCTAGTGCTATAGTTCCAAAAATAGTGCAAACAAGAAGCAATTCCATTGAAATTTTGAAGAACTTTGAAGTCCTTAAGAAAATATTACATTATAAATTTTGTATTTCTCTACTAGATGGTTTGATCACAATCCCCTTTCAAAACAAAAGCATTCATTTAAAAAAAAAATGTGAAATCACTATTAGACGACTTAAAGGGATCCATCCCATTATGCCCTTTACAATAACAAAATAAACTACAAGAATTCAACACATTTGAACATTGATATAAATATAACTTCAACTTCATAACTTGATAGTGGAAGGAAACTCACAAGAAAACAATAGGTTGTTAAAGATGTTGATGGAAGCTGGTGGAACTTGATTATCATGCATAAGTGATCATTGGGTTGTTGGAGGAAGTTGAATCCACTCATCTCCACAAATTCAAAATACCCGCAAATTTCTCCATCCTAAGTAGAATGGAACTTTCACTTAAAGAACTCATAGAAATGACCCTCGTGCATATTAGGCAATCATGGAATGAGGTCACCAATATAATTACCAATGGAATTAACTCTAAAGAATCTATTTATGCAATAAGTTAGGTGACCTACCATTCTCAAACGTGAAGTTGAGTTGTGAAGAGTTGCTAAATAAGTCCAACCTCACTCATAAGCTATGGTAATGGTGGAAATATGGCTATATCCTCATCAAGAAAAACGAATAATGATCGTTGCACCTAGATCCAACATCTTGCATACTTGCCATTCTTGACCTTGAAGTCGAGTGTTAAGTCTGGCCTTGGTTGTAGGCTATAAGGTAATGGTGGGAAATATGACTAGATCCTTTTTAATCAAAATAAACAATGATTGTTAAACCCAACTCCAACACCATGGAGGACCATCCAAAACCCAATGATATGCACCTTCAACATCTCAAGGCATACTTTAATAGTAGAAATGAAGGCCACAATGCACGACTATTTCTATAGAGGGCTAAGTTCTTAACTTTTGAATGACATATTTCATATGTGGCAAAACAAACAAGTACAAGCCACCAAAAATAATAGATGTTAGCATTTGGTTTATCATCTATCGAGTAGGGAAACCATGCGTGCTCATCAATCTACTAGACCTTTTTATGCATGATCATCAATCTACTAGACCTTTTTATTATTCTCACATCTAGTTAGGTTCCTTGGCTACTTAAAGAAACAATGAAAGATAGTTCCCAAAGAAAAAAGGGAATAAACCTAATCCTTGGTACTCATTGTTTGGATTTGTATTTGTAGTGAAAATGAATAAACTAGATTGTATCATCTTCTATTTCAAGCTCTCTTTCTTTCCTTGAAAGAATCCATCATCATAACAAAAAGAGTTCAATAAACCATAGATTAGTTGTTATTTTCGTTATTCACTTAGTTGTCATTTATATTTGTTGTTAAATACCTAGGAGAACTCACCATCTAAAATTAATCTCCAACCCTAAGTTACGCACTCAGATCTACACTTAATTTTTAATCCATCTAGAGGCCTATGCCCTAGTTTTCCCAATTCCTCTCAAAAACAGTTGATGAGTTTACCTCCCTTCCTAGCCATAGAGTGCGACGACTCACTCTAACCATCACAATCCAATGATAACACAAAATACATGTAATAAACACCCTCCCTTTTCATTTAAATGAATAGGGCATACACTTGGACCATGAGAAACCCTAAAGGACATGTAGACATTTTGCTTATGAGTTATCCTCCAAAGAGACCACATTTTCCTTTGGTTTGTGTACTTTCACCACGCCTACTCTAAATAGTCTAATGAATAAGCTAACAGACTAAAACTAAGCTATAATATGGGAAATCATTAAACTCTACTTTCACCACGCCTACTCTAAATAGTCTAATGCCTAAGCTAACACACTAAAACTAAGCTATAATATGGGAAATCATTAAACTCTACTCTCACCACGCCTACTCTAAATAGTCAAATTCCTAAGCTAACACACTAAAACTAAGCTATAATATGGGAAATCATTAAACACTTGTAAGAAGGTCATGTGTCTATTTATGTTTACAACCTTAATCTGACTTCGCTACAATGCTTGATCCTTTGACTATCTGTTGTCAGTGGATACATGAAATATTGGAATGACTAATCCATTCCATTTATAAGATGTTAAAAAAACATGAAATTTTCTTATTACCTTCTGCTACTCAATCAACATAAATATATATATAAATATAAAAAACTACCCATACACGTTTTACCTTCGTTCTGATCAAGGGAAAATCTTAGACACTAATATTGCACTTATCACCTAGAATTACAGAACTAGCATAAGCACTAATATGCATCTCATGCTTGCATAACTCAAGCTTACATATCTAGAGTTCACACAACATATCAGACCCAAGTTTAGATGGATCTATGACACTAATCAATGCATCCCATTCATAGACACACACATACATGAGTTGATTTATCATCTCCATCACAACCTCTCTTGGGCTATTGATTGCACCTTGCAACCCCCACTCCTCTTGGGGCTGTATATTGCATCTCACTTCTCTAAGTGCAATAATTTGGTAGCATTGTTATATCAAGCACCTTTCATGAACATCGGTAGCATTGTTCTTGGCACTACATGGATAAAGTCTATGATAAGAGACAGTATTGAAATATTTAGTGGAATCATATTTCTTCCTTAATGGATTGGGTACCAAGGGAGTTTACTAACCTTAACAATCATTCATCTATCAAAATAAAATGCCACATTAACTTTACAATATCTGTCACGATGCACACCCAAAATGTTTAACTCAAACAACCATGCCAACACAACCGTGTGCCTTGCAATTGCCAAACATGCCTTTTAAAGCATATCAATTTGACCAATGTTGTTATTTCATTACAAATCTCCAAAGTAATTTGTATTTGACACATCCATTTGAGTTTGGGTAATTAGTAATTGCGTATATTACTGTTGCAACCCACATTAACACAATTCTTCATGCATGAATAGTCTTTTTGTTCAATTATGGTGAATGAACTGACATTAAGTTCATACACGTCTAACAGATCCTTTAAACTTTTACCCAATGAAACATGTTGTCACAACTTCTATCCTAATGAGATTACTCTTGGTATCATCTCCACAAGCATGAAGACCTAAAATATGAGGTATGTAAAATTTGTTCATGGCAAATCACTTTAAAAATGAACTTGTGTCTAATTGCATGTTCATCTCCTCTTCTTTAAATGATGTCCATAGAAGAACGATACGAAATTAATCAAACCTACCAACTAATAATATCATAACCATTATGGAATTTCAATGTCAAACATAGACAAGTTATCACATATCAAGAGAACATTAGTTTCCCCGAAAAACACTTCCAAAGTTTCTCCCTGAGGCTAAGAATTCTCAATGTTTAAGAACAGGAGTAATGATGAAACTCGACCAAACCATGTTCCAATGCCAAGCACTATATTCTATGTATAGGCCTTTCTTTTGCGTATGCCAAGGGGTTTGACATAACACTCATGGAGTACATGAACAACTTTCTTCATATGAAGAAAAGATTTTATATCGCCTACAGTGCCGAGGATATATAAAACTTAACTAAAATGACAAGCTTTGAGCTTCATCCATGATTAAGAGCTCCTTAATTTTGAGCCTTAGAGGTAACCAAAGCAATATGTAAGATATTAACATGAACCTCCAAAATTGTGAAGCAAAAGGTTAAAAGTCCAAAGAAAACTACACAGTCAATAAATAGTAATATGACAGTTGATATTTGTATGATGCTTATTCCATGAACTTGCTGACTTGTTGAACAAACTTTAGTTCAAGCCTTCAAGCATGCTAGAGATACTCAAATCAGCATGAATGGGCAAGTTACCAACATAAACTAAATTTGTTTAACTAAAATGCCAACCTTTGCGCTACATAAATTTTGAGCTTCATCCATGATTAAAAGCTCCTTAATTGAGCCTCATAGGTGACCAAAGCAATATGCAAGATATTAACATGAACCTCCAAAAGTGTGGAGCAGAGTGTTTAAAGTCTAAAACAAACTACACAGTAAATAAATAGTAAATATGGCAGTTGATATTTGTACAATACTATTTTTAGGAAGTTGTTAACTTGTTGAACAAAATTTAGTTCAAGCCTTCAAGCATGCCAAAGATACTGAAATCAACATGAATGGACAAGTTTCTGACATAAACTAATTTTTGTTTTCATGCTATGAACAAAGAAATCAAGAAAGATCAAAAAGCATATTTAAGACCTGAATAACACAAGTCTCAAATTTCTACCTTTATGCTTGAAACGAAGCAAAGACAGAATCAAACCCTAGTGATATCTGGGGAATATTATAGTTCTTATAGATTTTACTTAGAGGGCATGTAGCTAAAAAGGACTTTAAGTATCTGGTTGAGGAGGGGTGAAAAGTTTCTCATTTGCACCTACAATTCGAAGGTTTTTGGGCTGCTTTGCCTCCTTGCCTTCTTCTCTAATAGGGAAAACTAGTCTTTGGTAATCAAAATACTTGAATGATGTAATCATCATGAGCTATAGGAGCATCCTCTAGCTCAGTGTCCTCAGACTCGTCGGACTCCTTAAGGACATCTGTAACTACACTAGTAGTATTAGTAGAAGCAAGACTCAATGAGATTGGTGTCAAGCAAATAGACAATGGGGGCTCTATAATGTGTTGTTTTAGGGTTCAGGGTGAGAGAATCTAGGATTCAGGTTAAAAATAAATAAAAATTGCTTTGTTTCCTCCAAAAGTGTGCTAAGTCCTGTAGGGAACAAACTAGTATCGACTCGACTGAGTTGGACAGGTTTGGTATTGAAATAGTTGGTTTGTACACTGAACTAGCTGGTTCAATACCTAACCAGTCCCCAATCTTGTTTAAAGGCTGAATCAGTACCCTAGATGGTCAACTCAGTCACCTCGACCAAGTTTGAGTCTAAGTGGGTCGAGTTTTGAAACACTAAGTTTAAACTCTTGTAATACCAAGTTAAAATAATATTTTGTAGTGTTTACCAAGTCAACAAAAAAACAATTCAAACACTGTTTCTCTGAAGCAATTACCCAATGCTTCTTTGTAAAATAAGTAGGGAGAAAAATTTAGAAAGAATCAATTTATTGTAAATGGTTTGTCCTTGTCTGGAATACATATTCAAATATTTGAATTATGTATAGCAGCTACAAATTTCTACAGATTTACAGGGAGTACTTCACCTGTGTACATGGAGAAGGTGCCTCTAATCAGAAGCACCCAAAACATTGCAAGATTAAAATTAAATTTCTTGTCATAGATAACAAATGTACTATTGTAAAAATAGGAATGAAGTTTTAAACCTGTAATAAGGACACACACAACAAGTAGTGGAATCTCACCAAGACCATTTGTATTTCACTCTCTGTGAACTACAAATAATGCCAAGGGAATTCACAGAAAGCTTTATACATGTGTATGCCATGTTAGAATTCTAGTCAGAGTCAGTCTCAAAGTTTCCCATGGCCTTCAAACCCCTTGGTCTCTGCATCCACCCACATATTGAAGAAGTCAAGCTTAGTAGGTGAAAAATTGAAGACAATTAAATTAATAAGAAAGTCACGAGATCTATGAAACAAATCACAGAAAATTCCAAAGGATAAACTTTATTTTGTAATAAATACCTGTTTTGTTCTTTTATTTTCTCGTACTTCGTATCGATCCTGTGACAGGTCGCAAAGCCATCAACCAGGCCTAACTAGCTGAATATTCAAAGAAAAAACTCTTGTCAAACTACAAAGATATTGCTGCAAAAAAGAAGAAGATCCTAAATTAGTTCTTAATAAGTCGGAAATAGATAGATTGATTGATTTTATTAAATTGTCAAACTATGACCCAAACTGTAGACCACATGGGACAAAAAAGAGGTTACAATTTGCATGACTTGTAAATTGAACACTAGAAAACAACAAATGAGATTTTAAAAAGCATGCATATAATCACACATATTTAACTCAAATGACTGAAAACAATAGTGAAAACATGAAGGAAATGGTGTTAGCCAGTGCCCAGTTACAATAAAAAAATATTATAAATTAAGGATCCATTATAGGTGTTGAATGACCCATTAGACTCTTCTTTAACAACCCTAATATTTCCAACAACTGTAAAAGTCATGAACATTTTCAACTAGATTTTCTGATTTTGGATTTTGAATGAGAATAGAAAAATATTATCCAAATTAGTCAACTTACATCAACTAATATTTATTAGGAAAAGGAGATTGAAACAACAAGGGTAAGTTCAACAAAAACAATAGGCCAATTAGGTGTTGGCTCAATGGTGAGGTTCATAGATCTATTAAGCTGTCTACCAGGGTTTGAGGTTTACCTTACCCAAATGACATGTCTCAAAAAGGGATAAGGCTGAGGCCAATTTTTGCAGAATACATACCCCTTGGACCTGGCACCTAAGCCCAAGGAATTTTGTGGTGTGTAGTGCAACCCTCAACTTTGAGGTGTGTTTGTCAAACGAACTTAAAATTCAAAAAACAAATAGTATGATCTATCTAAAAAAAACTGTTGGTTTAAAGTGAAATTTAGAAATGGTTCATCCACTCCAAGTATAGTATCTTGATATTTGGCTAAACTGAGTAAAGAAATATGAATGGTGGAGGTTACTCACATGTAAGGATCTCTGTATAAATTTCTCCCGTTTCTTGGGCCTCAAGGGCAACTTAATTTAATTGAAGACAATTAAATTAATAAGCAAGTCACAAGATCTATGAAACAAATCATAGAAAATTCTAGAGGATAAACTTGATTTTGCAATAAATACCTTTTTTGTGATTTTATCTTCTCGTACTTCGTATTGATCTTGTGACAGGTCGCAAAGCCATGAACTAGGGCTAACTAGCTGAATATTCAAAGCAAAAACTCTTGTCAAACTACAGAGATATTGCCACAAAATAGAAGAAGATCCTAAAGTAGTTCATAAGCAGTCGAAGATAGATAGATTGATTGATTTTATTAAACTATCAAACTATCACCCAAACTGTAGACCATATGGGACAAAAAAGAGGTTACAATTTGCATGACTTGTAAATTGAACACTAGCTTTCCTAATGCCTACTCTCTTAAGCTCTGTACTCAACATCTGAACTTGTTGTGTTTGTTGTAGATGATATTTACATGGTCTAACAACTGAAAGGGCACCCCTTGTCTGGTTATTTTCAGACCTGTAGCAGCATCATGAAACCAACATTAGCACAATGTCAATTTCTGAGCAAAATCTAGGAAACTCTGCATTAGAAGATTTGGCAATTATCGTGATTTGGAGGGAGCAATTATAAATCTAAGATCAGAACCCAATCAATAGAATATAATTATCTTCAAATCAGAAACAAAGGATCTATATGAGGAATGAGAAGAAGACAAGGATCAACAACATGTGGATGGAAACACATCAACAACAGGATGGTTTTGGTTGCACTCAGATTACACAGTTTGGCAAAAAATAATAGCAATGAATCCTTGGACTGGAGGTCGTCCTGTTTAAGTTGATTTGATAGTTGATCCTTCAGCCGTATCAATTTTATAATGGAGCTAAGGATGACCACACTAATTGTTGATGTTGTGAGGATAAAATTGAGAAGTGGAGTGCTATTTTTATATTGCAGAGCCATCAGGCTGCAAAGTTTCCCCTGTAAAAGCTAATGTCTCCTAGATTTCAAGCACTCTTCTCATATGTCTCACACTCAATCAACCCAACTAGTTTTTTTCTTCTTTAATAAACATGCAACACGGTAGTTCAATGATTCAAGTTGTTTTCTAAAGTTAATACCAGTTGGGTTGTAAAATGTAGTTCTATTTCTTCTTTTGTTCTTTTATACCTTGAGTGGACTATGGATTCGAGAAATTATAAGCATAATGTTTGGACCGGGTGTGGGAAAGATTAATGATCTGCCAACCATTGGTTATAGGCCTATACGACCACCGAATTTGGAAGTTCTCAAGGAGATTCATAAATCTCTATTCCCAATCAGGTTTGGATCAACTATCCATCTAAGGTTCTAAGGCATGTGTTTCAATGTACTGTATATGTTTCTTTTTAACCATGCACACTCCCTTTATAGTTAAGGTGAAGATAATTTGTGTGAAGAATAACCGTGTTAGTTATGAATCAGAGTTATTTTTTAATGTGGTCAATGGTTGAGGAATTGTATCATGGGAATAAGTTGACAATAGTAAGCCCGATGTTGATGGGGATGAACCTATTAGCTTTATAATTGCTCGTGTTGTAGTGGCAACAGAAAGTGAGGTGCAAATTTTCTGATACTGTATACTTCCTTTAGATTTTTCTTGTTCAATCAATATTAAGTTTTCTTTGTATACTTCGTTGCAAGAATCAAATGTACTATGAAGTTTTGGTCTTTGATAGCTAGATGAAATTTGAAAAGATGTATTACCTGATTCTGCAGACAGAAGATATGTTGGGTTATGAGATATTGAAGACAGATCGAACACTTGCGTATATCCTAACTCTTGGTGTTATAAAGCCATATAGAAATCTTGGAATAGATAAGTTCCGAGAAAATTAATTAATTTTCCTTTGAACTTGTTCTGTACCCTGTTATTTCCGTTCTATTGCGAAGCATCTTCACTTTCTCTTTTTTATTTTTGACATTGAACATATTTTTTCTAGCTTCGAGATTGGTCTGGGAGGTTATTGAATATGCATCAAGCATCCCAAGTTGTAGGGCATTTTACTTGCATGTCATCTCCTACAATTAGTCTTCTATTCTTTTCTACAAGAACTCCTTTCATTGTTTGCGGAAGCTGCAAAATTTTTATTACATTAATGGATACCATTATGATTCCTATTTGTATTTGTACTATGTAAATGGTGGGCGTGCTGCTTGTTTAGCTCTGTAAGTACTTACTACTAACTCACTTAAATATTCTGTGACTGGGGATATTTCAGAGATGTTTATTGAGAACTATTTCATTGAATCTGTGTTTGTCCTTTTACAGTGATGTTTTGGCAGAAGTTGTTACTTATGTAAGGAGTCTTTTCCACTCTATAACAACAAATATATGGAAAAATGAATAGAACAAAGCTACAAAATGGCCCAAGTGTAAATAAGTTGGTGGATTACTAAGCTCAAGTGTCCGGCTTCATGTTTTTTATAGTAATGGATGTCAATGTGTCTAATCTATGTAATGAATTGTCAGCTTGAAATGTTGTATGCATTCTTGTTTCTTTTAATTAAAAACGTGGTAAGTGTAAGCATAAACTAAGCTTACCAATACCATACATATGGGATTTTGTTTATCATTTTTGAGCCCCTTGCAGCAAGTAAATGCAAGTGTTTGTGAATGAACACTTGAAGCTTATGTAAAGAATTTTATTTTTCTCTACTACATCCCAAAAGAATCTTATAGAACTAGCTACAATCATTTGTGAGCTTGGCTCAAGAATCACTTCTATAGTTAAGTTGCTTCTTGGTATAATTATTTTGTTTGGTGCATCTACTAAGTTCTCTTCCAAGCAGTTCTTCAATTACATTTGAACTTGCTTATGGAGAATGATAATTATCATTACTAATCCTTTGTGATTGTAGCCTTTGCAATGCCAGCAAAATAATCTTGCATAATGCACATGTAGTTTGACATGAGTAACAGAGTCCCAAAGGAGCTAGCCTCTATGATTAAAATGTGATTTGACATTAGCAATACTGGAAGTCCTGGAGGGATTTATATTTGTAATTAAATTGACATTTGGTGTAAGTATTACTTTTCTAGCTTCTGGGAAGAGGTCTTCAACAAAGTCATTAAATTATACTAGAAGTCTTGATTTGTGACTTGTTCTTGTATCTTTATGTTTTGTCTCTAATTCCATAATATTAACATAGTCCTAGCTGAGTTTTCCCCTTATCATGATTCATTAATATAAGTAATTGTGGAAAATATCGATGTGGTTTTCTCTTGTACATATGATATTTTTGTTTTCTTTCCACCGCACTGCATTTAGCTTTTTCGTCTTATTTTCACCATAACCTAGTTCTCATGGGGAGAGGTTTTGGAGTGCGTTTCCTGGATTTTGATAGCAGGGGTTGGATCGAACTAGAGAAGAATATTTTTCTTGATTAGAATTGATTTTTGTCTCCTTTCTCTGGTTTTTTCTTTGATTTTGGACCTTCCCACTATGTGTCCTATGTGCTTTGAAATTTAAATTCTCTTTTAGCAGTGCCAGAGATGAAGCTATTTTGGCTTCAGACAGGTCCAAAATTTTAGGTTGTTTTTCACTTAAAACAGGAATATCGAAGGAGACTGAAGGATTACAAATTTTTGAAGGACTCATTTTTTTCTGAGTCCAGAGGCCGATTTTTTCCAAGTGAAGTGTGTTTGGGCTACTGGTTTACCAGATTTCAAATTCCTTGTGTTTTCACAAAATTTTGAGGAAGAAGAATACTAGTTGAGGGAAGCCTCCATTTCAAGTTGTTAACAGTGAAATTATGGAGTAAGGAGTGTGCAATGACCTGGATCGATTCTAATGTGTTGAACAACTGTTCTATTTTGGTTTTCCAAGGCTAGTCTTCAACCTTGACCAAAGATATTTCTCTCAGGTAGAGAAAGAAGAGTTTGTTAGTAGTATCCCCATGACAAATCGAAGAAAAGCCAAGCATGGCAATAATAATTTGGTTCGTTTCTATGTTACATAAAACATGGAAATGTCTAGTAGTTTCCGAAACAGAAATGTGTAGAAACGCGACCACCCCAAAATGGGTACGTTGGGGGAAACACGGTATATATATAGTTTTTTTTAAATAACACATTATCTTGCAAGAAAAAAAGAATGATACACATAAATGATATTTTAGAAGGAAAACCATGTCTATATTAACATGAAAGAACATGTGGCACATAGTTAGAGAAGTAATGCCTTGTATGAGGACACTTGGATACAACCATGGAATAGGAGCATTGGGCTAACATATTGTTAAAGACTGCACCTTCCTAGAGGATAGGTATTAAACCCTAGGAGAATCATGCCTCGAGGAATTTTCATCATGGGGGTTGCATAAACCCTAGTATGACACTTGTATATCCTTGTATTGTAGAGAGCAGTGTTATTAGAACCGGATCAACTGACCCCAAAAATGTGAACTGATGGAAATCGAGGTATATTGAGGTACATATATGGCTTGGTGCTCTTGATTAAATGCCAATTCTATATCCTCATACATGATAGTATCTATTGGAAACGTTGCAATCCTACCAATCTTGAGATCCTAAAAATTGTTAAGTCTGTTGAATTTTGAATGGGACCTAAAATTCTACTTTCTCCATATGAAGTCCAATGAGGTTGGAACCAATCTCAAAAATCCTGAAACAATTAATGGTAATGTTAAAAATTTAAGTAAATTTAAGAATTTAACATTACCATTAATTACTAGGGTGGGTGAAATGGTGATGATAGTTAATTGAACATGTGGACAGATTTAAAATGTCTATTAGTGGTTAATGAGGGGATTTTTTGCAACCTAAGGGATCCATGACCCTCTTGATTGCTTACAGAACCTCACAAAACTAAAAATTTATGAGGAAATGGCTACCAAACTACTTGGAAATGCCACCGGCCATTTCCTGTAACATAGATCTTTTTTTAGTGTCTTCAACTCTTAAGTTGGTTGAGACTATTAGAAAAACAAACCTTTCCACTAATTTCTGTCAACCACAAAAATTTGATCATGTGATAGATGATTTCATACCCATTGGTTCCACTGCCTTGTCACCTACAAAGGGGAATATGAAGCTGAAAGCAGTGCAAGATGGGGTAAACAATGGACCTAATAGTTCATCTAATATATTTGTTAGTGACAACAAGTTTTTTTCCCAATGAAAGAAGAAAATGTTGACGATTTAAAAGCATTCAAGTCTTGTGCCATTCATTTGAAAGCCATAATTGAAAAATCAAGTGTTGGTTGGTTGAGGTCTAACGACAAGAGATGGAGGACGGGATATCAAATTCTAGGTTGAAGCAACTCAAATTGTGAAAGATCCCACTGGAAAGAGGTAATGACCAATGCTTGTGATGAAAAATGATCCTTGAAAGATGTCTTGAATGCCAAAGACAACATTAAAGGAGTACAACCCCTTGAAGGTATAAAATCTTTCAATTCTATTCTTGACCATAATAAAATGGTCCTCTTCTAATTTGATTGTTATAGGTAGGTTTTGCTAAAGCAGTCTAAAAAATGTGTAAAAAAGAATGAATCCTCCTTTTATGGGGATGGATCCTTTGTTTTAGGGACATAAAAAATTGTATACAAAAATGTGAGAACCTAAGAGTTGGAATGTTTGACTCTATGTTTATATCCCAAGGGTACTTTCCATTCAATATGAACTTTGAAGAAGCTGCCAAGGCCAAAGTGATGAATAGCGTTTGGACAATAGCTTAGATGTTTGCATTAGAAATTTGACTTCGACCCTTGGGAAATGTTTAATCATCATAGCACTTTGTGGATCGAGTTTCCTTTTCTAGGGGAATCCATCAAGGAGGCTGTGGATATTTTAGTTAAACCTTTTGGGAGGTTTCTTTTCAAAGAAATGGATAAAGTAATCACCTTAAAATCACACTTCGTGTATATTTTGTTGAGTTTTTATGATGGGGGACAAGTTTTGGGGATGACTAGAGAGAGCCCCAAAATTTTAGGGGATGACACCCCAAAAAATATAAAAAGAGTACAATTGTTTTTTTTTTGTTCTTTAACCGAGTGCTCCCAGTCAACATGAGCAAATGAAAAGTGTTCTATTTCAGATATTCAATGGACAAAAACATCCTGCTATGCTATGGAATAACCCTTAATCTAAGAGACCATGAGGGTGGGGGTATCTATCTCACCAAATTTGCTTAGGACTAGCCCTTGGCCCTTGGCTCCTCCCATTTTTCACAAGCACAAGAACACACATAAGAATGAACATCCCATTATAGAGACTTGAACCTTGGTGGAGTTACAACACCTTGATTTCACTAACCCAACAAGCCATTGTTGACAATTTTAATATTTTATGAGCCATCCTACAACTCAAATAAGTAAATTTTAAATCTGTGTATTCATACATCATATAACATACAATCCATACATCCATAAACTTAAAAGTTTCAACATATGAAGATATGCTTAATGATATTGTGGGAAATCCTTCAATTGTCACTAGCCACATTATGTTCAATAATCATGTAAATGTTAATTCACTTACCTTCCATTCCTTGTCAATCTATATTACAATATTGGACTTCACTTGTACCCTTATGCTTTGGATTTGATACAATAGTCTCCCAGACTTATCATTGATTGCTACCACAACTTGACTCTCTCCATCTTTTACTAAAAAGATAATGTTTGGTGACCTTGTGTTAATGGATAAATTTGTGAGTGCGGACACAGACCAATCTCCCTAGATCCACCTGGATCTAGAACAAAACGAGACATAATACTACTCTTTCCCTAGATCTAGATTATTGAACGAACTAAGAGAAATGGATAGTGGACATACCTTATGAACGCTCTCCTTAAATATCTGTTGTTCCTTGCTCCGCTTCGATGCTCTTGTGCCATCCAATCATAACAGTACAAACCAATCGAGGTACAAGCAAATTAATGTATTCAATACCTAGTCTATACATGTGATCAAGGAATCATGTAATAAGATGACATCATCATTATGGGAAAGGGACATATTCATGTATTGAATTAAATGAAAGAGAAATATACAATCTGAGCCTTGATGTCGTAGATCTCCTTTCAATGGCTCCTAGTTCTGACACACACACTTGCTACTGTCCTTTGCTGCTGTAGCTTCAGTCCTCCATACATTCTTGCCCTGATTCTTCAACCAATCTCTTACTAGCTTGCTTCGAATCTTTCTTGTTTGTTCTTTTTAACCCTTTCCATGGGCAATCTCCTCAATATATAGTAGAAGATAACTTAGTTACTTGGATAGAGAATGATCCCAAGATATCTGGAAAGTCAGTATTTTGCCAACCATTCAACAGCCAACTCATCCTTCTAGAAGATTATTTCTAGAAGGATCAAGAACTCATCCATTTTCCTTCTTTAGAAACATGTCTACACCCTGACTTCAATTACAGTGCGAGAAGTTCGCAGTCAAGCTGAAGGCAGACTGCGGGAATTAAGGATTCCCACAGGTGAGTATATATGCAGCCTGTGAACTATATTTTAAACTATGCTTTCTGGAAACTGACAAGTGTAACCTTCCTCATGAAAATGTTCTTAATAAAGATTTTAATTTCCTATTATCATGACACTGTCATGACATCATCCCGATGACCAAAAATGTGGATAACAGAATGCCCCCCAAAGTCTGAGAGTGGAACCAGTGACAGTCGATAGACTTTGTAAGTTGCGTGTGTGTGTCAAAAGCTAAGAGTACATCTAATCAGAGACCTGCAAACGACCAAGCATCAGCAGAATATCAAATATATCAAGTCCAAGGTAGGCATTCCCATACTCAGATCATAGACTGATGACATCAAAAACAAAAAGTCATGGCCACCAATCATACACTGTGGATCCATGTAGTCATAATATAGCACAGCCACTAGAATACACTGTGGATCTGTGCGACAAATGTGCAATCAAAACGACATAGCCACGAACCATACACAGTGGATCTATGTGTCACAAAATATACATACTCCATCGCAACCTGGATGTAAAGATAGGATCCAGGGTCTTCAAACCTATCCCCCAAAGTACGAATCAGACCATGTGATTACATGTGTTGAAGTCAAACATGGTAGAAACCACTTGATTACCGGTCATTGATGTATACCGTTAACAAGTGTGAGGGAGATCACCATTAATGTCAATGATTCCCAAGGTACTATAGTACAATCCATCGACTGTGAATAAATGAGTTGATGTCGAACATCCGACGAAATCT
>JASDQU010819887.1:6885-22888 GCA_032191745.1 Picea mariana
GATAGTTTATCTCTTTTTCAATCTCATCAGACTACTTTACGAAAAAGGAACAGAGAGAGTTCTCTTTTAAGTGTTTTTCCAGACTCTATAATCATGAAAAACATTGATAGACCCATACGGGATCGAACCCTTACTTCTTCCAGTTCATTAAACAAAGGAAGAGGAACTTACCGAAGGTGAGTTATATCAATCATGTGTTACCCTCCTTGAGCTCATTAAATTAAAAAGAGGTACTCGTCTATCTGGATGGGCAAAAAAATTGAAAGAAGCAAGCCAAGTTGTTTTTGAGAACATTACCAAGTAACTCTTAGAGTCGCCCTTGAACATGACACTTTGTCTTTGCGCACATATTAATTCATTGAACCTATGCACTGAACCAATCCTATGATTTTTTCTTACTCCTTTGGGTCACCCGACGAAAGTCACAGTATCAACTGCATTATTGTGTTTTGGTCCGTGTCATGTTTCTGCTATTGTGCCTTAGTGTTCAAGGGAAGTATCCGCCTTGAGAGTTAGCCATCACAAATATATTGTCTCAATATCTGTGTCAGTCCATGTTCATTTGATCTACCAATTACATCTCTGTGTCTATTTCATGTCGTTGATGGGGGATACATCAAGGACCTCCTTCGATGAGTCTATTCCTATCGACATCAACACATTATCCAGGAACTAGACTTAGAAATCAATTAGTACTTTGGGACCTACATACCTCAATGGCAGGCCTCCTCATGTTCGACAGTGGGTTTACATCATTAACCTCTGATCGAATGATTCCACGGATGTTCGAATTCAGCTCATCCATTCACATTCGTTGGAATGTACTAAAAGTACCTTGGGAATCATTGACATCAATGGTGATCTCCCTCGCGCTTGTTAACGGTTTACATCATTGACCAGTAATCAAGTGGTTTCTGCCATGTTCGACATTAGGACATCTATTCACATGGTTAGATTCGTACTATATCAGGATCGGTAAGAAGACCCTGGGTTGAGTGATCACTCTGATATGTACTTTTCCTAGGTTGCGACGGAGTTTCTCTTGAACAATGACACATATACTGTCACATAGATCCACTTTGTATTGGTCGTGGCTATGTCTTGTCATCTCGTAGATCCACTGTGTATTCTTCGTGGCTACGATCAGTTTAGGTTNGCTATACCTTTTATCAATATAATTATGGATCCCCAGTGTATTTATGGTGGCCATACCTTTAAAGTCTCTATCACTCAAGCATAGGTATGCCTGCCTTGGGTTTGAAGCATGTATTAATATTTGTTTCATGGTTGTGTGCAGCTTCCATCAGGTTCTCTGAGTCCGTACCCTTGCTTGAAAGTCTGCAAAGTATTTTAGTTATCAGTTCTCGTCTTCTAAACTTCATACTTTGGGGGAAATCTGTTACACCTCAAAATTACTCACTTCACAAGTGTTGCAAGTGTCGTAATTTCAAGTGTCGCAAGTGTATAAGTGTTGTTGACATCATACTTCCTTATTTCCTATGTCATGCCTCCAACAACATGACAGGGACACTTAGGACACCTCAAAGATTAGTTGTGATGAGGAGGAATCAGTCTACTAGGAATACAAGTCTCTTTCCATTTGAAAGAACCACTAAAAAATGAGTTTCAAAGGAGAATGCTCCCCTATAGCACTGTTAGGAGTGTTGGCGCCCCCCTATACACTCTCAGGGAGAATTATAACACTATGTATTCCATTTTTGAGGAGTGTTGCTACTGTTAGGAGTGATAACGCCCCCCTATGCATTGTTAGGGAGTGTTATAGTGCTCTGATGCTCCTTTTGGGGGAGTGCTACCTATTCTGGGTGAAAATTGGTTTGTTGAGAAGAATGAGGAAAATATCTCTTCAATCTCTGAAGGCAGTTGGATTCGATTCCTTGGTCAAGCCATGATCTTAGGGAAGATCCCTAACTAAAGGAGGAAAATCCTAAACTTACCCCAAAGATATCTCAAGTGGTTGGGACTCTCCAAGCCTATTTAAACAGGCCTTCTCATTGTGAAAAGAGAGGGAGAAAGTATTGTGAAGCATCCAACCTATGATCTCATGAAGAAGGTGTCTTTCGGAACATCAACATTCGGTGTGTGGACTGTTTGAGCAAGGGTTCAGACGAGGAAGGCTTGACGAAGCTGCTACACTCACATCTATGGATGTAAGAATTCTTCGTTATTGTTCTTTTTAATATAATATTCTTGGCCTGTTTCTTTCAAATCTATGTTTGATCTCACTTGAATTTGTCTCTAATAGATAGGTCTATTTCGAACTAATCTCAGTAGAGTAGGAAGTGGCTTGTACTTTTGTTTGTCTACAAGGCTTATCGAGGAGCATAAGATTGGAGCTCAACTCAGACCGTGCAGGGACAAACACTGGTAAAAGGTACTTATTTTCTTCTTCCTCCTCATACATTAGTTTATCTAGATCTAAAAGGAAGTCAGTGTCCATGATAAGCATCTTCTATCTTCCGTAGGGAGATTTTCCTTCAACACTCTGCCTACCACCTAGATTGCACATATCACCCATAACACATCATGGTATACATCCTCGAGGGCCAAATCACCCTGACACGTGGCATGACGCGTGTCTACTAACATCATCATGTCTTCCAATCTTGCATGAATTTCTCTGTAAAGACATTGTATCTACTTGGCACATGTCACCACCCACATGTGTCACATGGATTGACATGGCTATACTCGTCATCCCAGAATGCATGCCTTTCCCATTAGTGTGTTGACACATGTCCATTACTCATTGGTGTGACCAAATCATGTGGCATCATCATGATGTCATCATCCTCCAGTCCAAATTACATGGGGAGGTAAGAACCTTTCCCTACTAGGACATCGAACCACTAGTTCACCAACCTTCCTTTGCACCTAAAAATTTCCTACCAAATTATTTATACCCGATCTCCCGGGGCATTGGCCCATAGGTGATACCGGGGTGTCAAGACCCCATAATTTTCCAAACAACAATATAGGCATGGTATCCTTCCAGGATCTAGTACATTGGTACTCTCGGTGCTAGAATCCTCCTGAGCTTAGATACAAGATCGATGGTAGAGATCTATCGTATATTAGATATAATGGTTAAGGACAAAGGTGCCCACTCAACTATTTTTGTAGTATTCCAGATATAAAATAGTGTGCAGAACAAAAATATTTTAGAATAGAAATGGAAGACCAAGAACAATATAACCATAACAACACCAAAATAATACCATAATAACAACTTAAAGAGAACCTTGATTAATGATAGCAATGTTCACTTGCCTCTTCGAGGGGGAAACCTCTAGCAGAGAAGATCTCTATTAAAATAATCTCCAATACAATATTTCTCATACTCTCTACTCCTATTTATATTAAATCTATCTATCCAAAAGAACAATCTAGAGGAAGATACTTCTGGAAGCGGAAGATTCTATTAGGTATTCTTACATTTGACTTATTCTTCCTTATTGTTAGGCCTTATTAATATTGGCCTTTATTACATGGAATTATATTATTATACCTATGTCTTGGCCCTTGGGGATGGAAGCAAGCAAAGAGTAAGGTAGAAAAGATGGAATGTGAACTGTGCAGAAGACATAGTGAATGATACTGGGTTGAAGTGAGAAGAATAGAAGAAATGATAGAGCGAAGTAAGAGAAAGAAAGCCGTTGGATGAGGAGATCGAGGATGACAGATCAGCAAGGAAGACAGATCATGTTCAACTCAACAAGCGGAAAAAGACACCATTGGATGCTTTGGAGCACCACATGAGAAGGAGGGAAAGACAGGATGGTGAAGCCCTAAAAACATAGGTCAAGTTGATCTAGGGTTTTAGATACCTAGAGTTTTGGTATCTAGGGTTTGACACTTAGGTTTTGGCCTAAGGATGTTGGTGAGATATTGTAATGTATAAATAAAGGTCAAGAGGACCTGGGATGGGTGGTTGTCATTGTCATTGTTGTTATTGTTCATTCCAAGTTCATTATGAGTGATTATTGTAGTGAGAGAGAGAAGCATTGAGAAGTGAGGGAAGTTTGTGTTGTAAGATATTCAGCTGGGTGCGAAGATCAAACCTACAGCTGGGTGCTCAGGGAGGTAAGACAAAGAGAAAGAGATAAGATCTGCTAGCTAAGAGCATAGATAATAATTGTATGCTTTCATCTTAATATATTATAAAGCACAGTTCTGTGGACATAGCCCTAGGGAAAGGGTGAACCACGTACATCTTTGTGTTGTGTGTGATTGATGTTGTGTTCTCTTGTTATGGATATACTATTATTGCACTATTGTGTTAGATCTGATAGATAGTTGTGTGAAGTAGATCTAAGCTAGTAATTGATATCTAGATGTTGTGTTGTTCTTGTATCAGATCCACTTTGTATTCACTTGGTTGTAGACATCTGTGTCCTGCAACCCCCCATAGCTACTTTGGGTGAGACTACATCTGCCTCGCAGGTGTCTCCAAAAGGGCCAGTAGTTAGGGCTTGTTGGTGCGCTCTTCGAGATGAACTCTGGGTCCACCCCTGTGCCAACAAATGGTTCCATATTTGGGACAATAATCTTCTTGAGGGAATGTGAAGGTGGTTTCCATCGAAGATAGAGATTCAAAAGTGGATAGAATATCAAGGAAAGGACTTCGTTGAAGCCCAAAACAAGAACCCTAATCTTAGTACAGAGGATTGGTTGAGAAGATATATCTTTACTAATATACACATGATTTTCTTTGGAGGAATCCATCGGGAGCTATATGAGTGGATAGCTAGGTTAGCAGATACCTAGTTTGAGATCAGATCTAGACCAACTGTGGTTTGGACATCGACATTGATCAAGAAGATCAAGAGAGTTGATAACACTGTGTCAAGAGCAGTAGATCACTAGTTTGATAGCACCATTGGAGGGTACGTCACTGAGTTTGCTATTGACAGAGTAGAGTCATATAGCCAAGCTGAGAGGTATTTCTTTAAGGGATCTAGGGGAAATTTTTACAATTTCTGAAGTTGAGGATCAAGATGTTATTGCATGAGATGAACATCTTAAAGGTACAATAGTTGGTAGGATTGTAAAAGGCTAATGTTCAGGAAATCAGACAGCAAAAACGACACAAAGGCTGGGCATACGCATAGTGGGAGAGTGTTAAGAGAAGTTCTTCTTGCAAACCTGTTTAAGAAAAACTACGGGGACAAGGGTTTCTACAGTGGAGAAGAGGCAGATCTGACAGACGAAGAGCATTCAGAAACCACTAGGACAGAGGAAGGAAAAGCTGAAGAACCTCGTCGGGAAGACCCAGAAACTTCAGGAACCACGCCGACTATTAAAGTGAGTACTATTATTCATCCTGTTGTTTCAACAACATTAAGCAACCAACGTAATCAGAGTCACCAGAGAACTCAGAGCACTTTCACTATAAGTCCACCACATATTCAGTCAGGAAACCTAAGAAGATATATGGTAGATGAGATGAGGTTACCCACCTTCAGAGGAGATGCATCTGAAGATCCTGATCAAGATTGGTTTCTATGTGAAGATGTGTGGAGTATTAAAAATATCACTGACGAAGTTGTTAAACGAGATCAATTTAGTACTACCCTGAGAGATCACATGCTAAGCTGGTACAAGAAATTTCTCCAAGGAGCTACACCTAAACCACTGAATGTCATTAAGACTAGGATAATTTCCGAATTCAAGAAACCTAAGTCAGATTCGCAGTGCATTACAGAACTAAAAGAAATCAAGAAGAGAATAGATGAACCTCTGTGGGATTTTGATCGGAGATTTAAGACCTTGACAGGCCATTAGAGTTTTTACATCCTAGATGAGAAGAACAAGGAGTGGTTCATTGCTTCCCTCTTACCACACATTAGAGTTCCTCTAATGCAACAGAATATTTCTTCGCAGGCGGAGGCGCTGGAGATCACCATGAAGTTATAATCAACCTCTATGGGAGAATCCATCTCGGGTACGAGTCAAATCTTGAGTCAGCTAACTAGTTTATCTCTGCAGGTCGAAGATATGAAGAAAGACAAGGGAAAAGATAAAAGAGAAGATATCTGGTGCATTAGATGCAAATTAGAAGGCCATGACAAGGAGCATTGTCCCCTATTTCATGAGTATTTGGCATCTGGAGCCCCGAGTCCTTTAAAGAAAGTTACCTTACCATGGTGTGAGGTATGTAAAAATAGACATCATCCTGGTGAATGCTACTACATGCAAAAATATGTTCAGACACCCACAAATCTATATTGCACATTCTGTAAGTCGGTGGGGCATGATGATAGGGATTTTAGGGCCTATGACCTCATGCATAAAAGGTCAAGTGATATATACAAAATTCAAGGTGAAGTACAACAAGAAGGAAACACTATGAAATATAATTCTCCGGGAAGAGGAAACTTCAACCCTCGCAGTGGATTAAGAGGAAGAGGACGAGGAGGAGGTATGGGCGAGGTAGGGGACAAATCATTTGTTATAACTGTCAGCAACCAGGACACTTAGCAAGGGACTGTCAGAACCCTGGGACCACTTGCAGCGACTGTAGCTCATTCAAACATGTTATCGAAGATTGTCTTGTGTTTCTAGCCAAACTTTAGGAGAAACGAGGACCTCAGTAGAACGCGCAAGTGAAACTGATATATGTTGAAACTCACGGAGAGGAAACTAGAGTCGTTTTTACCACTAGAGAAGGCATTGTTATAGGAGAAGATAGAGTGACCCAAGGAAATACTACAGAAGAATCAAGAGTCAGGAACGTTGCAAAGAAGACATGAGTTTTCAATGCAAAGAAAGAAAAACAAATATTTGAGGAGGCAAGAAAAGAATTCGGGAGAGACCAAGTCTCTTCATCGAAGACATGACCAGAATTAAGAGAATGTGGAATGCCTCTTTAATTCAATCATTCTTCTCTTCCAGAAGAAGGAAAAGAGGTAAGCAAGCTCATGGAATTCTTATATACTTGTATTCAGTTGATTCAAGATGAAAGAATTGTACAAGAGCTACAAAATTTAATCAGACAGTATGAGTTAGGAAAGATAGATCCATTGTTGAATAGAGAAGTACACCAAGTCTCTAAAAACATAAGGAAAAATAAGGAACTACACCTGAATTCTCAAATTGGAGAGTATGACATCGACGATGTGGTCGTCGACTTAGGGNCCCCTATCAGGCTTAGGATGGATAATCAACAAGATGTAAGCCCCTTTGGAAGATTGGAACATGTCCCTGTGGACATCGATGGAGTAAGGACGTTTGCAGACTTCGAGGTGATTGAGATAGTTGATGATAGTTGTCCTTACCTTGCGCTGTTAGGAATTGATTGGGCTTTCAATAATTCCACTCTGGTTGACTTAAAGAAAAGAAGAATGATGTTTGAAGGAGATGGCCTTAGGGTCATTGCACCTTTGGATCCCGATGAAGGTCAGAGATACACTGAACCCATCAGAGAATAAGACTGTGCATATGAACTAGAAAACATATACAAATTAACAACCAGACAAAAATATTACATTAATCCTACGGCGGATGGGAACCTAAGTTGGTGAAGTGACAACGCATGTTCCTCATATTCAGAAGAAGCACTGGAGAACTAGCAGAATAAAATGTATGAAGTATCTACAAGGCGATGTGCTAGATTAACCTGAGAAGTTCATTGGATCGACACAACAATAAGTAACTTTCCCACCTTTGATGGTCTGAATCACTTAGAAGCATTTTTTTTGGACTTTGAAGAAATTGTACCAACACAAAAAATATTGTTGGAAATGGATGATACCTTGAAAGAAACCCCATCAAGATGGTGGGGGAAACACAAAAAAAACATTACAGACAGGGTACAATGTCACACTTTGATGAAAATGCGGTTTTCAGAGCAAGTAGAAGGTTGTGAAGCTAGGTACACAGGTCAAATTTGTCTGAAGGACCATGTGAGAAGTTGTGAGGAACCCTGGAGAAACATTCCTCAAGAGCAGTGGGTGCACAAATTCATCAACACACTGGACACAACCCCTATCAACTGGTATCTTCAAGAAGAACTGCGCCTCATCATTGCACATTGGGAAGGTGTGACCTAGAACTTTGTAACTACCTTTTTGTTTGAAAGCCAATATCCTATAGTGGATCAAGCGTTACATATTGTAAGACAGAAAGTATTTGAGGAGGCACCTAGCCTCCCTTTGGAACAAGAAGAGGATGAATGGATCACGCCTCTCCAAAAACTATAAGGCTATTACAATATCAATGTTGACGAAGACGATGATCCTAGGAAGGTGAACATCACCGAAACAGAAGGCCAGAGAGACATAGAAGGACCAGGAATTGAGCTACCTTTCATTGGAAAACCAATTGAACTCAAAAAAGTCAATATTGAAATAGAGCAAACACCGAAGATTTCAAATGTTGGAGTTTATTGCGATGCTTCCACTATTGACAAGATCACAGAGCTACTGCATGAATATCAGGACTTGTTTCCAACCAAGTTCATTGATATGAAGGGAATTAAAGGGCCCATGGGAGAGATGAGGATTCCTTGGAAACTAGATGCAAGGCCAATTAAACAGAGACCCTACATATTGAACCCTAAATATAAGGAGAAAGTGAATATTGAACTCGATAGAATGTTTGAGGTAGGAGTCATAGAACCTATAGAAGAATCAAAATGGATTAGCCCTATGGTGGTGCCAGATAAAAATACCAGAGATATCAGGATCTGTGTAGATATTAGGAAGATGAATGATGCTTGTTTGCATAACCCATTCCTTACACCATTTACTGATGAAGTGTTAGATAATGTAGTAGGACAAGAGGTATATTCTTTTACAGATGGATTTTTAGGNGCAACAGAATTGGGATCCTACCAGTATACAATGATGTTTTTTGGATTGAATAATGCCCCAACCATCTTTACCAGGGTAGTGGTTGAAGCATTCAAGGAGTTTTTACATAAATTTCTAGAAGCATATTTTGATGATTGGACTATTTTTAGCTTATTAAAAAATCACATTGAATGTTTAAGACTAATGTTGGATAAGTGCAGGCAGTGTCAGATTGCCTTGAACCTGAAGAAGTGCATATTTTTTTCACCCTTTGGATTGTTGTTAGGTCATATTATGTGTAAGCAGGGACTGCTGGTAGACCCATCTAAGATTGCTATTATAGTTGATCTGCCCCCTCCTACTTTAGTCAAACAGTTGCGCACTACACTGGGACACATTGGAGACTACATGAAGTTCATTAAAGGCTATGCACAGATCATAACACCCATGGAGAAGCTTTTGAAAAAAGACTGTAAGTTTCATTGGACAGAAGAATGCCAACAAAGCTTCGACACACTGAAACAGAAAATGGTTACTACACCTATTCTGGTTTTCCTAGGTTGGAGCAAGGAATTTCACATGCATGTCAATGCATCTTCTATTGCATTAGGATCTATGTTAGAAAAACTTGGAGCTGGAGACATTGACCACCCGTTAGCCTTTTCTAGTAGGAAGATCTCAACAACTGAGATTAATTACACCACCACTGAGAGAGAAGGGTTAGCTATGGTGTATGCGTTGCAGAAGTTTCACCACTACTTGTTGGGAGGACACTTTAAAATGTTTACTAATCATTCTGGGCTGAAATACCTATTCAACAAGCCAGTGTTGGGGGGGAGAATATGCAGATGGCTTCTACTATTTTAGGAATATGATTTTGAGATCGTGGTTAAGCCAGGAAGAATGAACAAAGGTCCTGACCACTTGATGAGGTTGGAACATGGAGAAGAGCCTACTAGTTTGGAGGATACACTGCCATATGCACAGTTGCTGGCCATTAGAAATATTGATGATCACTTCGTGAAGATAGTCCAGTTCCTATCAACAGAAATGGCACCTGGTGAATATACAGTCACCCAAAAGAAACAACTGGTAGTGCATGCTGCAAACTTTTCACTTATAGCTGGACAACTATACAATATGGGACCTGATGAGATATTGAGGAGGTGTGTTATGGAGGTAGAGTGACTATTGATCCTTGCAAAAGATCATGAAGGCATTGCAGGAGGACACTATGCAGGAAAAGTAACAGTGAAAAAGGTTCTTAGAGTTCATCTTTGGTGGCCTACCTTACACATAGATGCTAAGGAATATTACAGAGCCTGTGATGTATGCCAAAGAGTTGGGAAAACGTCCAGAAGAGATGAAATTCCTTTAGCACCACAAATGACCCTACAAGCATTTGCGAAATGGGCCATTGACTTCATGGGACCTATAAACCCACCACGCAAGCGCACAAGAGCTAGATACATAATCACTATGACAAAGTACTTGACCAGATGGAGCAAGAGCAATTAGATATTGTAGTGCAACTATAGTTGCACGATTCATATTTGATGACATCATAACCAGGTTTGGATGCCCAAATATCCTTATGAGTGATCAAGGCACACATTTTATTAATAAGACCATTGAAGCCTTGATCGATGAATTTGTAGTCCAACATCAGAAGAGCACACCCTAACACCTGCAAGAGAATGAGACAATTGAAGCATTCAATAAGATCTTGGAGACAACACTAATGAAGATTTGCAGTGTGAACAGGGATGGATGGGATTTAAGAGTACCAGCAGTACTATGGACCTATAAAGCCACTTGCAAGAAGCTAACAATGCAGACCCCCTTTAAGTTGGTTTATGGTCTCAAAGAAGTTGCCCCGATGGAATATTTGGTCCCAAGCTTAAGAATCACAACCTTTATAGATATGGATGACACTGGCATTGTTCAAGAGAGGCTCACGCAGTTGGTTGAGCTAGAAGAAGACAAATTTATTGCAGGATTCCATCATCATGTACAGAAGGAAAGAGAAAAGGCCTACCATGACAGACACATCAAGAAGAAGGAATTTAAGCAAGGCTATTTGGTACTGATATACGACAACAAATTCATGAAGCATCCAGAAAAGTTCAGAACACATTGGTTGGGGCCATATGAGGTTGTCTATGTCATAGAAGGAGGAGTTGCATAGTTGAATACCTTGAATGGAGAATGGAAGGAATGTTTGGTGAATGAGAGCCAGTTGAAACTGTACTATGACATCCGGCTACCTTGCATCTCTCACAAAAATCATAAGGAAAAGGGTCCAGGTACCAGGTGCAGTTGAAAATGGGTACCAGACAAAGAAAAGGCAGTCTGCACATAGTGGGGAAGGAAAGAGCAGAAAGCACAGGTTGCTTCGCGCAGCCTGAAGATGAAGAAAATTAGAAGGATCATATCTGAAGTGCCTCGGGATGAGTCATAGGTGAGTGTTGGGGGATTATTGGCCCTTGGGGATGGAAGTAAGTAAAGAGTAAGGCATAAAAGACAAAATGTGAATTGTGCAGAAGACACAGTGACTGACACTGGGTCGAAGTGAGCAGAAGAGCAGAAAATACAGAGAGAACTAAGAGAAAGAAAGTCGTTGGACGAGGAGATCGAGGATGACAAATCAACAAGGAAGATGGATCATGTTCAAATCAACAAGCGAAAAAATTCACCGTTGGATGCTTTGGAGCACCACGCGAGAAGTAGGGAAAGACAGGTTGGCAAAGCCTTGAAGACGTAGGTCAAGTTGATCTAGGGTTTTAGACACCTAGGGTTTTGGTATCTAGGGTTTGACACTTAGGTTTTGGCCTAAGGCTATTGATGAGATATTGTAATGTATAAATAAAGGTCAAAATGACTTGGTATGGGTGTTTTTCATTGTTTTTGTTGTTATTGTTCGTTCCAAGTTCGTTGTGAGTGATTATTCTAGAGAGAGAGAAGCATTGAGAAGTGAGGGAAGTTTGTGTTGTAAGATCTTCAGTTGGGTGCGAAGATCAACCCTGCAACTGGGTGCACAGGGAGGGAAGACAGAGAGAAAGAGAGAAGACCTGCTAGCTAAGAGAGCAGATAAGAAATGTATGCTTTCATATTAATATATTATAAAGCATAGTTCTATGGACATAGCCCTAGGGAGAGGGTGAACCACGTACATATTTTTGTTGTGTGTGATTGATGTTGTGTTCTCTTTTTATGGATATATTGTTATTTCACTATTGTGTTAGATCTGATAGATAGTTGTGTGAAGTAGATCTAAGCTAGTAATTGATATCTAGATGTTGTGTTGTTCTTGTATCGGATCCACTTTGTATTCCCTTGGTTGTAGACATCTGTTTCCTGCAACCCCCCATAGCTAATTTGGGTGAGACTGCATCTGCCTCGCAGGTGTTGCCAAAAGGGCTAGTAGTTAGGGCTTGTTGGTGCGCTCTTGGATCTGAACCCTGGGTATTCCCATGTGCCAACACTATGTGAGGGGTTAGGGAGGTTAGGTCCCTAACATGCCCTCCCCCTTGAAGAAAAGACTTGTCCTCAAGGCTTAAGATGAGGAAATTGTTGTAGAATGGTGGTCGGATCCTAGGTGGTGTCTTCTGGAGTTGTTTCTTTCCATTGGACTAACACTTACTTGATGGTGTTATGACGAATAAGACGATCTCGCTGGACCATGCCTACTTATGGCTGAAACCATATGGAAAATTCTCCATCCAACTCATGGAGATGAGTTTGAGTTTGACACTTAGTTCCAATCACCTTGTTTAAGCTAGAAACATGAAAAACATGATGGAGCTTCGAATGATTGGGTAGAGCTATCTGATAGGCCACCGATCCCACATGCTTGAGCACTATATAAGGACCATAAAGTTTGGGCACAATTTTCTGGCAGTCTTCAACTTTGAGTGAAGTCTGCTTATAAGGTTGTAGTCAAAGAAACACCTAGTCCCCTTCAACAAAATGTCATTCATAATGACCTTGATATGCTTGTTACTTCATGCGATTCCGAGCCTTGACAAAATTTTCTTTTTGGGCATGAATAATAGCTTCTCAGACTGTAATATTTTTTTCAACCTCCTGAACCTTCGAGACCCCTGACATATATGAGAGAACCGATGGGGGATTTTGGCCATACACTACTTCAAAAGGAGTAGTGTGAGTAGATGTATGGTAAGATGTGTTGTACTACCATTCATCTAGGGGTAACCATTGAGCCCACCGATTTTTTCGCTCAGATGCAAAACACCTAAAATATGTTTCCAAACACTTGTTGACAACTTCAATCTGGTCGTCCATTTGGGGTGATAGGCAGTGTTGAGATGCAATTGGGTTCCCTGTAGCTTGAAAAATTATTGCCAAAAGTTGCTGGTGAAAGTGGGATGTCCATTAGAGACAATAGAATTAGGAATGCCATGAAGCTTGAAGATATTATCCATGAATATTTGAGCCACTATGGTGGATGTGAATGGGTGTTGAAGAGAACAAAAATGAGCATATTTGGAAAGACGATCTACGACCACCGTGATGAATGACTTATTACCTGATTTAGGTAATCCCACAATGAAATCCATAGAAATATATATCCAAATAGCAGGGGGAATCAGAAGTGGTTGGAGTGTTCCCGGAGCTTTGATAGTTTCTCCCTTGTTGTGTTGACAGACCTCACATTCAACCACAAAGGTGCAGACTTCCTGTTTCATACCATCCCAAAAAAAATAACGTTTGACCCATTCATATGTTTTGGTAAATCCTGAATGCCCGACTGTGGGTGAGGCATGAAGTTCATAAAGCACTTTGGATTTAAGTTGTGATTTCTTACATAAATAAAAATGGCCTTTGTAGAGGAGCTCTTCATTGTGCCAAGAGTAGCTTGGATAAACTGAAGAATTGTGTTGCAATTGGTGGAGCATGCTAGAAATTTTGGGGTCTTGCATCCATTCCTGACGAAAAACTTGGAGCCAATATGGTACAATGAAGGAGAGGGAGAAAATTGACTCGTCTTCTTCATATTTTCGAGAAAGAGCATCGACCACTACATTTTCCTTTCCCTTCTTGTAAATGATCTCATAATCATAGCCAAATATCTTGTTCACCCATTTTTGCTATGACAGGATGAAATTCGTTGTTCTAGGAAATACTTGAGACTCTGATGATTAGTTTTGATTTAGAATCATTGGTCGAATAAACAAGGACACCATAGATCCACAACATGCATAATAGATAACATTTTCTTTTCATAAATGGATTGGCCCAAATGTCTCTCTGAAAGTTGTTTTCTAGTGAAGGCCAAATGCCTGACATCTTGCATGAGGATGGCTCCAATTCCTTTCCTGGAAGCATCACATTCCAATGCGAATGTATTTATGAAGTCTGGAAGTGCTAGGACAGGGGTCGAGAACATAGCATCTTTCAAGGCTTGGAAGGAATGATCCACTACTAAATTCCAAGTGAAATCATTCTTTTTAAGGATAGAAGTGAGAGGAGATGCAATTTTTCCATAATTTCGAACAATTTTCCTATAATAGTCCGTTAAACCCAAAACACCATGCAAGCTCTTAATATTTTTAGGGCGAGGCCAATCCTACATAGATTTAATTTTCTTAGGATCTACTCAGACACCATCCTTGTTGACGAGATGACCCAGGTATTCCACTTCTGAGGCACCAAAGGCACATTTAGATTGTTTGAGGAAAAGTTGGTGCTTAGAGAGTAGATGGAGAACTTGATTCACATGGGAGAGATGGGATGGCCAATTTTTACTATAGATGAGAATATCATCAAAGAAAACTAAGACAAAATGACAGAGAAAAGGACAAAATACATGATTCATAAGACTTTGGAAAGTGGAAGGAGAATTACACAATCCAAGGGGCATTACCAAGAATTCATAATGACCCTCATGAGTGTGAAATGCAGTCTTGGGAATGTCTTCTTCTTTCATATGGATTTGGTGGTAGCTAGAACATAGATCCATTTTGGTGAAGTACTGAGAACCACTCAATTCATCCAAGAGGTCATCAATGAAAGAAATAGGGAATTTGTCTTTGATTGTGAGTTTGTTGAGGGCGTGGAAATTAGGACACATGCACTAAGTACCTTTATTATTGAGTACCATGACCACATGAGAAGAATAGGGGATAGTACTAAGATGGATAACACATGATTTTAGCAATTCATGAACAATTTTCTTAATTTCATTCCTCTCAGAAAAGGGATGATGATAAGGCCGAACATTGGGAGGAAGACTATCTGGGATGAGAGGGATGGAATGATCATGGAATCCACAGGAAGGGGGAAGTTCTTTGGGAGTGGTAAAACCAACTTGGTGGTGGGAGTGGATATATTGGTATTCGGGATGCACAAAAGGTGTCTCAACAACAATAATGGAGTGGAGTTTGGATATAATGACCGAATGAACATTTTTTAGGATCTTTTCCATGCGATGGGAATTGATGATCTCAGGAGAGCCTATTTTGATGCCTTGGAACTTATATTGTTGTCCCTCCTGGTGGAATTTCATTGTTAAGCCCTTAAAATCCATGAGAATGGGGCCTAGAGTGTGTAACCATTCAAAACCAAGAACAATGTCACAACCACACATGTCTATAGCAAACATATGGGATTTGAGGTGATACTGACCAATTTGGAGTCACACATTTCACATCGTCCCCCACATTTCATGGAACCGCCATTGATAATCATGATTTAAAAATTATTGACGACACGGATGTAACGATTTACTTCTTTGGAAATGTGAGGATGAATAAAATTATGGGTGCTACCACTGTCCACAAGGATGATGACTTTCGTATTTTTGATGTAACCAATTAATTTGAGAGTCTGGGAAGCAGAGAAGCCAATGAGGGCATTAAGTGAAATCACTGAGTCAACGTCTGGTGGATCAAAGGGTGGGGTCATATCATATGGCGGTGGTAGTTCCTCCACAGGTGGAACAACAACATATTCTTCAAAAATATCCTCAGTCACATCCATAAAAATCTTTTGTTCCTTACGCATGTGCCTGGGAAAATATTTGTCATCACAATTATAAAAAAGACCCTTGAGTTGGCGTTCAACCATTTCAGCCCTAGTTAATTTTTGGATCTTGAGGGGAGTTGCAGGAGGGGCATAATTGGTGGGTTCAGGACGAGGAGTAAAGAAGGGTTTGTGGATCTGGGAGGATA